>CAUDMG010000292.1:0-43932 GCA_958450375.1 Homarus gammarus
CAACGGTAACGAGATCCGTAAAGGCCACAGGGTGGAGTTGTCCTCACTGTGTTCAGTATATAAGAGGTGGCACCGCCGTCGTTTATTCAGTCCAAGCTGCAGTAGCCACTTGAGGAGTTCTGTAGACACAGAGATATACCGACCGACCATGAAGATTCTGGTAAGTGAAATATTAAGAATTTAAGTTTGAGAAAAAAGACAATTGAAGTAAGTTTTGTAATTTGGTGTAGAGTCCAGTAGAGAGTCTGTTGACTGACTGTTGAAGGGAATTTTTATCATTTATTATATTTAGTTAAAATTTCATTTACTAAGTCTATTAGCCGTAATAGGAACTACATTACACACACACATATATGTATGTATGTATATATATATATATATATATATATATATATATATATATATATATATATATATATATATATATAAATATGATGTCAAATAAATCGTTTTTATATAAATAAGACGAGTAGTTTTCGAGAAAAAAATATGTAGTGAGCATGTAAGTTATTATGTCATTTAAGATAAATGTAAGATTACTCGTAGTAAGCGTGAGTTCATTCTAATTGTTTTTCATTAAGGTAAATTTCGTTTAGTATTATAAAAAATCAAATCAAACAAAATTAAGTGTTCTTTCAACAGGTAGCCATCACTCTGCTGGCTGTGGGCGCCAGTGCTCAGTTTGGGTCTTCAGGAATCGTCTATCCCGATGGCACCAACCGACAGCTCACTCGTGCTGAGGCAGACAACATCGTTCTCTTCGGTCCAGCAGGTGTAGTTACCAAAGATGGAAAAAACATTCAATTAAATAACCAGGGCGTCCCCACCCATCGTATCAAGCGCCATGTTATCGGAGATTCAGGTATCATCACCAGTGATGGTCGGCCGTTCCACCTTCCAGCAGGTGTGTCTGTTCTTCTTGAAGGTCCTTCTGGTATTGTTCTGTCCAACGGCCAGAACATTCAGTTACGCAACAAGCGCGCCATACCACCTCTTGTGGGTGCTTCAGGTATCATCACCCCTAGTGGTAAACTGATCCAACTTCCAGCAGGTGTGACTGTTGCTTCTGCAGGTCCGTCTGGTGCTGTCCTCTCCAACGGCGACAACATTCAGTACGTCTAGAGCTTGGTGTGAACCTACCAGCGTCATTACACCTGAGACTCACCTCAAGTGTGACTGGTGCTGCTACTCATAATTTAGGTGGTGTTTTCTCCCACGGCAAGAACATTCAGCCCAGTTAAACATCTTCAAGAGTAAACAATTGCTGGCGTGGAGTATCCATTCAACACAAATGGAATATGTATGTGATCTGTAATTCCTCTGTACAATACTTGTAAAATTACCCATTATTATGGTAAAATTTATCAATAAATATCGGCAATATCAATTTTTTCATTGTAATATAAGAACAACATTATAAAACTTTGTAAAACTCATGCAAAAACATTGTGGCGGGATGATATTAGGATGGCAGTCTCTGGGTCCCGGATCACAAATCCTCATGGAGAAAGTAATATATGATTTATATCCGATCTGAGTCTATCAGTAGTATGGCCTATAACCACTGGTTTGTCATGTACTGTGCACCCAATTGCTTCACAAATATGCGGGGTTACAGAGATAGATAGAACTATTAACTTTGAGACACTGTGATTATGTATTGTCCAACTGATGAGATGGACACCCGAAGTTGGATCATAGATTTCATATCCTAGGCAAGTGTGCTTGAGTATGTTACATCAGCAGGACACCCTATATGTACTTTTACTTGTCTATTATGAGAAAAACAAGTTTTTATTTCAATAACTCAGTGCACTTAGAAGTGAAACAATCTACCAACAAGTCTATCAATTGAATTTTCAGAAAATCCACGTTTAAGCTACAACAAAAAGTTGCTGTTAAATAAATATTGGCCAATTAATTATGTATGAAGATAAGTTTCTAGGTAGATTTCGATAGAAAAACGTGACGACACACACAAACCTCATTACATCGGTCGTTATTCTAACGAGATTTGGCATCATATGTAACCTTTGCGACCTGATCACGTTGTTTTTTTTCTACGCCGTATGTGGACTATATGAATGATATAAGTAAGCCAACTTTAATTAAAAGTGACAGTATAAATACACCTCTTTACAAGAGCACTTCGTCATTTGATAATATATTTGTTCTGTATTCATTTAAAGCCGTTTGTAGCAAAATTGCATGTAAGAAGTCAAATTTAAACGTGTTTGAACAATTAATTTACGTCCTTATCTTTTGGCAGTTTTCCGGTGCTGTTTGTTAAATCCTTGCTCCTATGATATCATTAAGTAACAAGTAATCTCTTAGATATGATATTTTACTGTTAAAGACCAAGCTGAAATAATCATTTTGAGCTTATGTATGTAAAGAAAGCTAGTTAACACAAACCATCTTTATTTGGTAGGTCTTAAGTACAATATAATAAAGGTTAATCACGCACATAGGCTTTACCGTTTCGTCCGTTCGTAAGCAAATATCCATTAATTTCTCTACCTAAATTTTCGGTATATAATTTCTTCGTTTTCATCCCCCTCAAAATCATTGTCTTTTGTGGAATTAAAAAAAAACATGTAAATAAAAGAGAGATATGGCGTATAACGTAAGACATGGCGTATATCGTAATACCATGACACATAGGAAACATCGAGAGCCGAGGAATTTTAGAAGTTGGTGACATCTTTTTTAATATGTCTTGACATATCGCGGGATGAAGATTTTTATTATTATTAATAGTTTTAAATCAGTACAAAGTGTTTAATGTCGTTTCGCATAGTTATATAGTATATTAATAAAAAGGATCTGCAGAAGCCATTGAGTAAATAATTATGTGTGAAACCGAATCTTAATCTTACTCGTTCAACATGACAAATGGATCAGACCCACTTTTAATGTTTCTTTGCTTTCAGCAGAGTTTCTTTGGATATGAAAACTTTTAGAAAGGAAGAGGCAAAATATTTCACTTATCAACGTTGAACACAGATGTGTTCTGAGTTTTGTTATAAAGTACAATATTAGAGACTGTCCAAGAATGTACGTATCCTTACTTTCGGTACTTGTACAAACTGATAAAAATAACTGGAATATTTTGTCCTGTAAAAAAAAAAAAAATCATTGCAGTAATATTATAGCTAGACATTAGCCCACTCACCATCTGTTTTATCTTTCTGCGCATTAATACTTTTGACAGTCCTTAACAAGACACGGTCTATAGTGGTATGTGTTTGGTTTTATTTTGGTATTTTAAAAAAAAATTCTAAAATATTAATATTCGAGGTCTGCGCAGTAGGAACACTATGTTGAAGGAAAAACGTACAATATTGGAAAAGGCACTTAGAGGACTTTTATATACACCCTTCCTGTCCTGTCTTTCGTCGTATAGGTGCACACATTCCTAGATAGTAACACCTTTTTCACCCATACACTTCTTTATACTAGTATCCCTGACACTAACACATTTCATCACTCTTATCTTTGTACTGCCAAACACATTCTTCTATCAAAGACTCTTCCCTCACTCCTTACTTTATCCTTCCACCCGCGTGTCTATCTATATTTTTCTCCTATTTTTTTTCAGTTCACATTTGTACATTCCTTTCATTACACGTTTTACCCTCATGGTCCCCACATTCTCTCCTTTATCTCTTACATTATAAGTTTGTTATAATTCTATTCCACATAAGTCATACGCGTGGATCATTTTAATATTGAGAAAAGAAAGAAAAATATTTTTTCTTAATTAGAGGAAGAAATAACAAAACTAATGACAAAACTGATGATAATAATACCTGTATATTTAACCCATTAAGAGGTTGGGGTTTTTCTCAGGTGAATAATTTTTCTGACCTTATCCATAATTCAGTATCTGCGTGCAACAATATTAAGTGTTAATCAAGATAGCCAATACTAATATCATTAATGATAATTGTAAAAATGACAATTATAAAACTGATAAAGATAAATAAGAACCAAAATAATAATGCTAAGAGTTAAAATGTTTAAAGAGAGTATGAAACAATTGCACAAAATAATAGATATTTAGCGAACACAACCGACCAGTAAATCTCCGTATCTGTTTGAAAATAAATTGGCAACACTGATCGTCAACAACGGCAACGAGATCCATAAAGGCCATAGAGTGGAGTTGTCCTCACTGTGTTCAGTATATAAGAGGTGGCACCGCCGTCGTTTATTCAGTCCAAGCTGCAGTAGCCACTTGAGGAGTTCTGTAGACACAGAGATATACCGACCGACCATGAAGATTCTGGTAAGTGAAATATTAAGAATTTAAGTTTGAGAAAAAAGACAATTGAAGTAAGTTTTGTAATTTGGTGTAGAGTCCAGTAGAGAGTCTGTTGACTGACTGTTGAAGGGAATTTTTATCATTTATTATATTTAGTTAAAATTTCATTTACTAAGTCTATTAGCCGTAATAGGAACTACATTACACACACACACATATATGTATGTATATATATATATATATATATATATATATATATATATATATATATATATATATATATATATATATATAAATATGATGTCAAATAAATCGTTTTTATATAAATAAGACGAGTAGTTTTCGAGAAAAAAATATGTAGTGAGCATGTAAGTTATTATGTCATTTAAGATAAATGTAAGATTACTCGTAGTAAGCGTGAGTTCATTCTAATTGTTTTTCATTAAGGTAAATTTCGTTTAGTATTATAAAAAATCAAATCAAACAAAATTAAGTGTTCTTTCAACAGGTAGCCATCACTCTGCTGGCTGTGGGCGCCAGTGCTCAGTTTGGGTCTTCAGGAATCGTCTATCCCGATGGCACCAACCGACAGCTCACTCGTGCTGAGGCAGACAACATCGTTCTCTTCGGTCCAGCAGGTGTAGTTACCAAAGATGGAAAAAACATTCAATTAAATAACCAGGGCGTCCCCACCCATCGTATCAAGCGCCATGTTATCGGAGATTCAGGTATCATCACCAGTGATGGTCGGCCGTTCCACCTTCCAGCAGGTGTGTCTGTTCTTCTTGAAGGTCCTTCTGGTATTGTTCTGTCCAACGGCCAGAACATTCAGTTACGCAACAAGCGCGCCATACCACCTCTTGTGGGTGCTTCAGGTATCATCACCCCTAGTGGTAAACTGATCCAACTTCCAGCAGGTGTGACTGTTGCTTCTGCAGGTCCGTCTGGTGCTGTCCTCTCCAACGGCGACAACATTCAGTACGTCTAGAGCTTGGTGTGAACCTACCAGCGTCATTACACCTGAGACTCACCTCAAGTGTGACTGGTGCTGCTACTCATAATTTAGGTGGTGTTTTCTCCCACGGCAAGAACATTCAGCCCAGTTAAACATCTTCAAGAGTAAACAATTGCTGGCGTGGAGTATCCATTCAACACAAATGGAATATGTATGTGATCTGTAATTCCTCTGTACAATACTTGTAAAATTACCCATTATTATGGTAAAATTTATCAATAAATATCGGCAATATCAATTTTTTCATTGTAATATAAGAACAACATTATAAAACTTTGTAAAACTCATGCAAAAACATTGTGGCGGGATGATATTAGGATGGCAGTCTCTGGGTCCCGGATCACAAATCCTCATGGAGAAAGTAATATATGATTTATATCCGATCTGAGTCTATCAGTAGTATGGCCTATAACCACTGGTTTGTCATGTACTGTGCACCCAATTGCTTCACAAATATGCGGGGTTACAGAGATAGATAGAACTATTAACTTTGAGACACTGTGATTATGTATTGTCCAACTGATGAGATGGACACCCGAAGTTGGATCATAGATTTCATATCCTAGGCAAGTGTGCTTGAGTATGTTACATCAGCAGGACACCCTATATGTACTTTTACTTGTCTATTATGAGAAAAACAAAATTTTATTTCAATAACTCAGTGCACTTAGAAGTGAAACAATCTACCAACAAGTCTATCAATTGAATTTTCAGAAAATCTACGTTTAAGCTACAAAAAAAAGTTGCTGTTAAATAAATATTGGCCAATTAATTATGTATGAAGATAAGTTTCTAGGTTATTCTAACGAGATTTGGCATCATATGTAACCTTTGCGACCTGATCACGTTGTTTTTTTTCTACGCCGTATGTGGACTATATGAATGATATAAGTAAGCCAACTTTAATTAAAAGTGACAGTATAAATACACCTCTTTACAAGAGCACTTCGTCATTTGATAATATATTTGTTCTGTATTCATTTAAAGCCGTTTGTAGCAAAATTGCATGTAAGAAGTCAAATTTAAACGTGTTTGAACAATTAATTTACGTCCTTATCTTTTGGCAGTTTTCCGGTGCTGTTTGTTAAATCCTTGCTCCTATGATATCATTAAGTAACAAGTAATCTCGTAGATATGATATTTTACTGTTAAAGACCAAGCTGGAATAATCATTTTGAGCTTATGTATGTAAAGAAAGCTAGTTAACACAAACCATCTTTATTTGGTAGGTCTTAAGTACAATATAATAAAGGTTAATCACGCACATAGGCTTTACCGTTTCGTCCGTTCGTAAGCAAATATCCATTAATTTCTCTACCTAAATTTTCGGTATATAATTTCTTCGTTTTCATCCCCCTCAAAATCATTGTCTTTTGTGGAATTAAAAAAAAACATGTAAATAAAAGAGAGATATGGCGTATAACGTAAGACATGGCGTATATCGTAATACCATGACACATAGGAAACATCGAGAGCCGAGGAATTTTAGAAGTTGGTGACATCTTTTTTAATATGTCTTGACATATCGCGGGATGAAGATTTTTATTATTATTAATAGTTTTAAATCAGTACAAAGTGTTTAATGTCGTTTCGCATAGTTATATAGTATATTAATAAAAAGGATCTGCAGAAGCCATTGAGTAAATAATTATGTGTGAAACCGAATCTTAATCTTACTCGTTCAACATGACAAATGGATCAGACCCACTTTTAATGTTTCTTTGCTTTCAGCAGAGTTTCTTTGGATATGAAAACTTTTAGAAAGGAAGAGGCAAAATATTTCACTTATCAACGTTGAACACAGATGTGTTCTGAGTTTTGTTATAAAGTACAATATTAGAGACTGTCCAAGAATGTACGTATCCTTACTTTCGGTACTTGTACAAACTGATAAAAATAACTGGAATATTTTGTCCTGTAAAAAAAAAAAAAATCATTGCAGTAATATTATAGCTAGACATTAGCCCACTCACCATCTGTTTTATCTTTCTGCGCATTAATACTTTTGACAGTCCTTAACAAGACACGGTCTATAGTGGTATGTGTTTGGTTTTATTTTGGTATTTTAAAAAAAAATTCTAAAATATTAATATTCGAGGTCTGCGCAGTAGGAACACTATGTTGAAGGAAAAACGTACAATATTGGAAAAGGCACTTAGAGGACTTTTATATACACCCTTCCTGTCCTGTCTTTCGTCGTATAGGTGCACACATTCCTAGATAGTAACACCTTTTTCACCCATACACTTCTTTATACTAGTATCCCTGACACTAACACATTTCATCACTCTTATCTTTGTACTGCCAAACACATTCTTCTATCAAAGACTCTTCCCTCACTCCTTACTTTATCCTTCCACCCGCGTGTCTATCTATATTTTTCTCCTATTTTTTTTCAGTTCACATTTGTACATTCCTTTCATTACACGTTTTACCCTCATGGTCCCCACATTCTCTCCTTTATCTCTTACATTATAAGTTTGTTATAATTCTATTCCACATAAGTCATACGCGTGGATCATTTTAATATTGAGAAAAGAAAGAAAAATATTTTTTCTTAATTAGAGGAAGAAATAACAAAACTAATGACAAAACTGATGATAATAATACCTGTATATTTAACCCATTAAGAGGTTGGGGTTTTTCTCAGGTGAATAATTTTTCTGACCTTATCCATAATTCAGTATCTGCGTGCAACAATATTAAGTGTTAATCAAGATAGCCAATACTAATATCATTAATGATAATTGTAAAAATGACAATTATAAAACTGATAAAGATAAATAAGAACCAAAATAATAATGCTAAGAGTTAAAATGTTTAAAGAGAGTATGAAACAATTGCACAAAATAATAGATATTTAGCGAACACAACCGACCAGTAAATCTCCGTATCTGTTTGAAAATAAATTGGCAACACTGATCGTCAACAACGGCAACGAGATCCATAAAGGCCATAGAGTGGAGTTGTCCTCACTGTGTTCAGTATATAAGAGGTGGCACCGCCGTCGTTTATTCAGTCCAAGCTGCAGTAGCCACTTGAGGAGTTCTGTAGACACAGAGATATACCGACCGACCATGAAGATTCTGGTAAGTGAAATATTAAGAATTTAAGTTTGAGAAAAAAGACAATTGAAGTAAGTTTTGTAATTTGGTGTAGAGTCCAGTAGAGAGTCTGTTGACTGACTGTTGAAGGGAATTTTTATCATTTATTATATTTAGTTAAAATTTCATTTACTAAGTCTATTAGCCGTAATAGGAACTACATTACACACACACATATATGTATGTATGTATATATATATATATATATAAATATGATGTCAAATAAATCGTTTTTATATAAATAAGACGAGTAGTTTTCGAGAAAAAAATATGTAGTGAGCATGTAAGTTATTATGTCATTTAAGATAAATGTAAGATTACTCGTAGTAAGCGTGAGTTCATTCTAATTGTTTTTCATTAAGGTAAATTTCGTTTAGTATTATAAAAAATCAAATCAAACAAAATTAAGTGTTCTTTCAACAGGTAGCCATCACTCTGCTGGCTGTGGGCGCCAGTGCTCAGTTTGGGTCTTCAGGAATCGTCTATCCCGATGGCACCAACCGACAGCTCACTCGTGCTGAGGCAGACAACATCGTTCTCTTCGGTCCAGCAGGTGTAGTTACCAAAGATGGAAAAAACATTCAATTAAATAACCAGGGCGTCCCCACCCATCGTATCAAGCGCCATGTTATCGGAGATTCAGGTATCATCACCAGTGATGGTCGGCCGTTCCACCTTCCAGCAGGTGTGTCTGTTCTTCTTGAAGGTCCTTCTGGTATTGTTCTGTCCAACGGCCAGAACATTCAGTTACGCAACAAGCGCGCCATACCACCTCTTGTGGGTGCTTCAGGTATCATCACCCCTAGTGGTAAACTGATCCAACTTCCAGCAGGTGTGACTGTTGCTTCTGCAGGTCCGTCTGGTGCTGTCCTCTCCAACGGCGACAACATTCAGTACGTCTAGAGCTTGGTGTGAACCTACCAGCGTCATTACACCTGAGACTCACCTCAAGTGTGACTGGTGCTGCTACTCATAATTTAGGTGGTGTTTTCTCCCACGGCAAGAACATTCAGCCCAGTTAAACATCTTCAAGAGTAAACAATTGCTGGCGTGGAGTATCCATTCAACACAAATGGAATATGTATGTGATCTGTAATTCCTCTGTACAATACTTGTAAAATTACCCATTATTATGGTAAAATTTATCAATAAATATCGGCAATATCAATTTTTTCATTGTAATATAAGAACAACATTATAAAACTTTGTAAAACTCATGCAAAAACATTGTGGCGGGATGATATTAGGATGGCAGTCTCTGGGTCCCGGATCACAAATCCTCATGGAGAAAGTAATATATGATTTATATCCGATCTGAGTCTATCAGTAGTATGGCCTATAACCACTGGTTTGTCATGTACTGTGCACCCAATTGCTTCACAAATATGCGGGGTTACAGAGATAGATAGAACTATTAACTTTGAGACACTGTGATTATGTATTGTCCAACTGATGAGATGGACACCCGAAGTTGGATCATAGATTTCATATCCTAGGCAAGTGTGCTTGAGTATGTTACATCAGCAGGACACCCTATATGTACTTTTACTTGTCTATTATGAGAAAAACAAAATTTTATTTCAATAACTCAGTGCACTTAGAAGTGAAACAATCTACCAACAAGTCTATCAATTGAATTTTCAGAAAATCTACGTTTAAGCTACAAAAAAAAGTTGCTGTTAAATAAATATTGGCCAATTAATTATGTATGAAGATAAGTTTCTAGGTTATTCTAACGAGATTTGGCATCATATGTAACCTTTGCGACCTGATCACGTTGTTTTTTTTCTACGCCGTATGTGGACTATATGAATGATATAAGTAAGCCAACTTTAATTAAAAGTGACAGTATAAATACACCTCTTTACAAGAGCACTTCGTCATTTGATAATATATTTGTTCTGTATTCATTTAAAGCCGTTTGTAGCAAAATTGCATGTAAGAAGTCAAATTTAAACGTGTTTGAACAATTAATTTACGTCCTTATCTTTTGGCAGTTTTCCGGTGCTGTTTGTTAAATCCTTGCTCCTATGATATCATTAAGTAACAAGTAATCTCGTAGATATGATATTTTACTGTTAAAGACCAAGCTGGAATAATCATTTTGAGCTTATGTATGTAAAGAAAGCTAGTTAACACAAACCATCTTTATTTGGTAGGTCTTAAGTACAATATAATAAAGGTTAATCACGCACATAGGCTTTACCGTTTCGTCCGTTCGTAAGCAAATATCCATTAATTTCTCTACCTAAATTTTCGGTATATAATTTCTTCGTTTTCATCCCCCTCAAAATCATTGTCTTTTGTGGAATTAAAAAAAAACATGTAAATAAAAG
This sequence comes from Homarus gammarus, assembly GCA_958450375.1. Taxonomy (NCBI): domain Eukaryota; kingdom Metazoa; phylum Arthropoda; class Malacostraca; order Decapoda; family Nephropidae; genus Homarus; species Homarus gammarus. The sequence continues at coordinate 10,723 of CAUDMG010000292.1, forward strand.
AGAGATATGGCGTATAACGTAAGACATGGCGTATATCGTAATACCATGACACATAGGAAACATCGAGAGCCGAGGAATTTTAGAAGTTGGTGACATCTTTTTTAATATGTCTTGACATATCGCGGGATGAAGATTTTTATTATTATTAATAGTTTTAAATCAGTACAAAGTGTTTAATGTCGTTTCGCATAGTTATATAGTATATTAATAAAAAGGATCTGCAGAAGCCATTGAGTAAATAATTATGTGTGAAACCGAATCTTAATCTTACTCGTTCAACATGACAAATGGATCAGACCCACTTTTAATGTTTCTTTGCTTTCAGCAGAGTTTCTTTGGATATGAAAACTTTTAGAAAGGAAGAGGCAAAATATTTCACTTATCAACGTTGAACACAGATGTGTTCTGAGTTTTGTTATAAAGTACAATATTAGAGACTGTCCAAGAATGTACGTATCCTTACTTTCGGTACTTGTACAAACTGATAAAAATAACTGGAATATTTTGTCCTGTAAAAAAAAAAAAAATCATTGCAGTAATATTATAGCTAGACATTAGCCCACTCACCATCTGTTTTATCTTTCTGCGCATTAATACTTTTGACAGTCCTTAACAAGACACGGTCTATAGTGGTATGTGTTTGGTTTTATTTTGGTATTTTAAAAAAAAATTCTAAAATATTAATATTCGAGGTCTGCGCAGTAGGAACACTATGTTGAAGGAAAAACGTACAATATTGGAAAAGGCACTTAGAGGACTTTTATATACACCCTTCCTGTCCTGTCTTTCGTCGTATAGGTGCACACATTCCTAGATAGTAACACCTTTTTCACCCATACACTTCTTTATACTAGTATCCCTGACACTAACACATTTCATCACTCTTATCTTTGTACTGCCAAACACATTCTTCTATCAAAGACTCTTCCCTCACTCCTTACTTTATCCTTCCACCCGCGTGTCTATCTATATTTTTCTCCTATTTTTTTTCAGTTCACATTTGTACATTCCTTTCATTACACGTTTTACCCTCATGGTCCCCACATTCTCTCCTTTATCTCTTACATTATAAGTTTGTTATAATTCTATTCCACATAAGTCATACGCGTGGATCATTTTAATATTGAGAAAAGAAAGAAAAATATTTTTTCTTAATTAGAGGAAGAAATAACAAAACTAATGACAAAACTGATGATAATAATACCTGTATATTTAACCCATTAAGAGGTTGGGGTTTTTCTCAGGTGAATAATTTTTCTGACCTTATCCATAATTCAGTATCTGCGTGCAACAATATTAAGTGTTAATCAAGATAGCCAATACTAATATCATTAATGATAATTGTAAAAATGACAATTATAAAACTGATAAAGATAAATAAGAACCAAAATAATAATGCTAAGAGTTAAAATGTTTAAAGAGAGTATGAAACAATTGCACAAAATAATAGATATTTAGCGAACACAACCGACCAGTAAATCTCCGTATCTGTTTGAAAATAAATTGGCAACACTGATCGTCAACAACGGCAACGAGATCCATAAAGGCCATAGAGTGGAGTTGTCCTCACTGTGTTCAGTATATAAGAGGTGGCACCGCCGTCGTTTATTCAGTCCAAGCTGCAGTAGCCACTTGAGGAGTTCTGTAGACACAGAGATATACCGACCGACCATGAAGATTCTGGTAAGTGAAATATTAAGAATTTAAGTTTGAGAAAAAAGACAATTGAAGTAAGTTTTGTAATTTGGTGTAGAGTCCAGTAGAGAGTCTGTTGACTGACTGTTGAAGGGAATTTTTATCATTTATTATATTTAGTTAAAATTTCATTTACTAAGTCTATTAGCCGTAATAGGAACTACATTACACACACACATATATGTATGTATGTATATATATATATAATATATATATATATATATATATATATATAATATATATATATATGATGTCAAATAAATCGTTTTTATATAAATAAGACGAGTAGTTTTCGAGAAAAAAATATGTAGTGAGCATGTAAGTTATTATGTCATTTAAGATAAATGTAAGATTACTCGTAGTAAGCGTGAGTTCATTCTAATTGTTTTTCATTAAGGTAAATTTCGTTTAGTATTATAAAAAATCAAATCAAACAAAATTAAGTGTTCTTTCAACAGGTAGCCATCACTCTGCTGGCTGTGGGCGCCAGTGCTCAGTTTGGGTCTTCAGGAATCGTCTATCCCGATGGCACCAACCGACAGCTCACTCGTGCTGAGGCAGACAACATCGTTCTCTTCGGTCCAGCAGGTGTAGTTACCAAAGATGGAAAAAACATTCAATTAAATAACCAGGGCGTCCCCACCCATCGTATCAAGCGCCATGTTATCGGAGATTCAGGTATCATCACCAGTGATGGTCGGCCGTTCCACCTTCCAGCAGGTGTGTCTGTTCTTCTTGAAGGTCCTTCTGGTATTGTTCTGTCCAACGGCCAGAACATTCAGTTACGCAACAAGCGCGCCATACCACCTCTTGTGGGTGCTTCAGGTATCATCACCCCTAGTGGTAAACTGATCCAACTTCCAGCAGGTGTGACTGTTGCTTCTGCAGGTCCGTCTGGTGCTGTCCTCTCCAACGGCGACAACATTCAGTACGTCTAGAGCTTGGTGTGAACCTACCAGCGTCATTACACCTGAGACTCACCTCAAGTGTGACTGGTGCTGCTACTCATAATTTAGGTGGTGTTTTCTCCCACGGCAAGAACATTCAGCCCAGTTAAACATCTTCAAGAGTAAACAATTGCTGGCGTGGAGTATCCATTCAACACAAATGGAATATGTATGTGATCTGTAATTCCTCTGTACAATACTTGTAAAATTACCCATTATTATGGTAAAATTTATCAATAAATATCGGCAATATCAATTTTTTCATTGTAATATAAGAACAACATTATAAAACTTTGTAAAACTCATGCAAAAACATTGTGGCGGGATGATATTAGGATGGCAGTCTCTGGGTCCCGGATCACAAATCCTCATGGAGAAAGTAATATATGATTTATATCCGATCTGAGTCTATCAGTAGTATGGCCTATAACCACTGGTTTGTCATGTACTGTGCACCCAATTGCTTCACAAATATGCGGGGTTACAGAGATAGATAGAACTATTAACTTTGAGACACTGTGATTATGTATTGTCCAACTGATGAGATGGACACCCGAAGTTGGATCATAGATTTCATATCCTAGGCAAGTGTGCTTGAGTATGTTACATCAGCAGGACACCCTATATGTACTTTTACTTGTCTATTATGAGAAAAACAAAATTTTATTTCAATAACTCAGTGCACTTAGAAGTGAAACAATCTACCAACAAGTCTATCAATTGAATTTTCAGAAAATCTACGTTTAAGCTACAAAAAAAAGTTGCTGTTAAATAAATATTGGCCAATTAATTATGTATGAAGATAAGTTTCTAGGTTATTCTAACGAGATTTGGCATCATATGTAACCTTTGCGACCTGATCACGTTGTTTTTTTTCTACGCCGTATGTGGACTATATGAATGATATAAGTAAGCCAACTTTAATTAAAAGTGACAGTATAAATACACCTCTTTACAAGAGCACTTCGTCATTTGATAATATATTTGTTCTGTATTCATTTAAAGCCGTTTGTAGCAAAATTGCATGTAAGAAGTCAAATTTAAACGTGTTTGAACAATTAATTTACGTCCTTATCTTTTGGCAGTTTTCCGGTGCTGTTTGTTAAATCCTTGCTCCTATGATATCATTAAGTAACAAGTAATCTCTTAGATATGATATTTTACTGTTAAAGACCAAGCTGGAATAATCATTTTGAGCTTATGTATGTAAAGAAAGCTAGTTAACACAAACCATCTTTATTTGGTAGGTCTTAAGTACAATATAATAAAGGTTAATCACGCACATAGGCTTTACCGTTTCGTCCGTTAGTAAGCAAATATCCATTAATTTCTCTACCTAAATTTTCGGTATATAATTTCTTCGTTTTCATCCCCCTCAAAATCATTGTCTTTTGTGGAATTAAAAAAAAACATGTAAATAAAAGAGAGATATGGCGTATAACGTAAGACATGGCGTATATCGTAATACCATGACACATAGGAAACATCGAGAGCCGAGGAATTTTAGAAGTTGGTGACATCTTTTTTAATATGTCTTGACATATCGCGGGATGAAGATTTTTATTATTATTAATAGTTTTAAATCAGTACAAAGTGTTTAATGTCGTTTCGCATAGTTATATAGTATATTAATAAAAAGGATCTGCAGAAGCCATTGAGTAAATAATTATGTGTGAAACCGAATCTTAATCTTACTCGTTCAACATGACAAATGGATCAGACCCACTTTTAATGTTTCTTTGCTTTCAGCAGAGTTTCTTTGGATATGAAAACTTTTAGAAAGGAAGAGGCAAAATATTTCACTTATCAACGTTGAACACAGATGTGTTCTGAGTTTTGTTATAAAGTACAATATTAGAGACTGTCCAAGAATGTACGTATCCTTACTTTCGGTACTTGTACAAACTGATAAAATAACTGGAATATTTTGTCCTGTAAAAAAAAAAAAAATCATTGCAGTAATATTATAGCTAGACATTAGCCCACTCACCATCTGTTTTATCTTTCTGCGCATTAATACTTTTGACAGTCCTTAACAAGACACGGTCTATAGTGGTATGTGTTTGGTTTTATTTTGGTATTTTAAAAAAAAATTCTAAAATATTAATATTCGAGGTCTGCGCAGTAGGAACACTATGTTGAAGGAAAAACGTACAATATTGGAAAAGGCACTTAGAGGACTTTTATATACACCCTTCCTGTCCTGTCTTTCGTCGTATAGGTGCACACATTCCTAGATAGTAACACCTTTTTCACCCATACACTTCTTTATACTAGTATCCCTGACACTAACACATTTCATCACTCTTATCTTTGTACTGCCAAACACATTCTTCTATCAAAGACTCTTCCCTCACTCCTTACTTTATCCTTCCACCCGCGTGTCTATCTATATTTTTCTCCTATTTTTTTTCAGTTCACATTTGTACATTCCTTTCATTACACGTTTTACCCTCATGGTCCCCACATTCTCTCCTTTATCTCTTGCATTGTAAGTTTGTTATAATTCTATTCCACATAAGTCATACGCGTGGACCATTTTAATATTGAGAAGAGAAAGAAGAATGACTTTCTTAATTAGAGGAAGAAATGACAAAACTAATGACAAAATTGATGATAATAATATATTTAACCCATTAAGAGGTTGGGGTTTTTCTCAGGTGAATAATTTTTCTGACCTTATCCATAATTCAGTATCTGCGTGCAACAATATTAAGTGTTAATCAAGATAGCCAATACTAATATCATTAATGATAATTGTAAAAATGACAATTATAAAACTGATAAAGATAAATAAGAACCAAAATAATAATGCTAAGAGTTAAAATGTTTAAAGAGAGTATGAAACAATTGCACAAAATAATAGATATTTAGTGAACACAACCGACCAATAAATCTCAGAATCTGTATGTAAATAAATTGGCAACACTGATCGTCAACAACGGTAACGAGATCCGTAAAGGCCATAGAGTGGAGTTGTCCTCACTGTGTTCAGTATATAAGAGGTGGCACCGCCGTCGTTTATTCAGTCCAAGCTGCAGTAGCCACTTGAGGAGTTCTGTAGACACAGAGATATACCGACCGACCATGAAGATTCTGGTAAGTGAAATATTAAGAATTTAAGTTTGAGAAAAAAGACAATTGAAGTAAGTTTTGTAATTTGGTGTAGAGTCCAGTAGAGAGTCTGTTGACTGACTGTTGAAGGGAATTTTTATCATTTATTATATTTAGTTAAAATTTCATTTACTAAGTCTATTAGCCGTAATAGGAACTACATTGCACACACACACACACACATATATGTATGTATGGATATATATATATATAATATATATATATATATATATATATCTATATATATATATATATATATAAATATGATATCAAATAAATCGTTTTTATATAAATAAGACGAGTAGTTTTCGAGAAAAAAATATGTAGTGAGCATATAAGTTATTATGTCATTTAAGATAAATGTAAGATTACTCGTAGTAAGCGTGAGTTCATTCTAATTGTTTTTCATTAAGGTAAATTTCGTTTAGTATTATAAAAAATCAAATCAAACAAAATTAAGTGTTCTTTCAACAGGTAGCCATCACTCTGCTGGCTGTGGGCGCCAGTGCTCAGTTTGGGTCTTCAGGAATCGTCTATCCCGATGGCACCAACCGACAGCTCACTCGTGCTGAGGCAGACAACATCGTTCTCTTCGGTCCAGCAGGTGTAGTTACCAAAGATGGAAAAAACATTCAATTAAATAACCAGGGCGTCCCCACCCATCGTATCAAGCGCCATGTTATCGGAGATTCAGGTATCATCACCAGTGATGGTCGGCCGTTCCACCTTCCAGCAGGTGTGTCTGTTCTTCTTGAAGGTCCTTCTGGTATTGTTCTGTCCAACGGCCAGAACATTCAGTTACGCAACAAGCGCGCCATACCACCTCTTGTGGGTGCTTCAGGTATCATCACCCCTAGTGGTAAACTGATCCAACTTCCAGCAGGTGTGACTGTTGCTTCTGCAGGTCCGTCTGGTGCTGTCCTCTCCAACGGCGACAACATTCAGTACGTCTAGAGCTTGGTGTGAACCTACCAGCGTCATTACACCTGAGACTCACCTCAAGTGTGACTGGTGCTGCTACTCATAATTTAGGTGGTGTTTTCTCCCACGGCAAGAACATTCAGCCCAGTTAAACATCTTCAAGAGTAAACAATTGCTGGCGTGGAGTATCCATTCAACACAAATGGAATATGTATGTGATCTGTAATTCCTCTGTACAATACTTGTAAAATTACCCATTATTATGGTAAAATTTATCAATAAATATCGGCAATATCAATTTTTTCATTGTAATATAAGAACAACATTATAAAACTTTGTAAAACTCATGCAAAAACATTGTGGCGGGATGATATTAGGATGGCAGTCTCTGGGTCCCGGATCACAAATCCTCATGGAGAAAGTAATATATGATTTATATCCGATCTGAGTCTATCAGTAGTATGGCCTATAACCACTGGTTTGTCATGTACTGTGCACCCAATTGCTTCACAAATATGCGGGGTTACAGAGATAGATAGAACTATTAACTTTGAGACACTGTGATTATGTATTGTCCAACTGATGAGATGGACACCCGAAGTTGGATCATAGATTTCATATCCTAGGCAAGTGTGCTTGAGTATGTTACATCAGCAGGACACCCTATATGTACTTTTACTTGTCTATTATGAGAAAAACAAAATTTTATTTCAATAACTCAGTGCACTTAGAAGTGAAACAATCTACCAACAAGTCTATCAATTGAATTTTCAGAAAATCTACGTTTAAGCTACAAAAAAAAGTTGCTGTTAAATAAATATTGGCCAATTAATTATGTATGAAGATAAGTTTCTAGGTTATTCTAACGAGATTTGGCATCATATGTAACCTTTGCGACCTGATCACGTTGTTTTTTTTCTACGCCGTATGTGGACTATATGAATGATATAAGTAAGCCAACTTTAATTAAAAGTGACAGTATAAATACACCTCTTTACAAGAGCACTTCGTCATTTGATAATATATTTGTTCTGTATTCATTTAAAGCCGTTTGTAGCAAAATTGCATGTAAGAAGTCAAATTTAAACGTGTTTGAACAATTAATTTACGTCCTTATCTTTTGGCAGTTTTCCGGTGCTGTTTGTTAAATCCTTGCTCCTATGATATCATTAAGTAACAAGTAATCTCGTAGATATGATATTTTACTGTTAAAGACCAAGCTGGAATAATCATTTTGAGCTTATGTATGTAAAGAAAGCTAGTTAACACAAACCATCTTTATTTGGTAGGTCTTAAGTACAATATAATAAAGGTTAATCACGCACATAGGCTTTACCGTTTCGTCCGTTCGTAAGCAAATATCCATTAATTTCTCTACCTAAATTTTCGGTATATAATTTCTTCGTTTTCATCCCCCTCAAAATCATTGTCTTTTGTGGAATTAAAAAAAAACATGTAAATAAAAGAGAGATATGGCGTATAACGTAAGACATGGCGTATATCGTAATACCATGACACATAGGAAACATCGAGAGCCGAGGAATTTTAGAAGTTGGTGACATCTTTTTTAATATGTCTTGACATATCGCGGGATGAAGATTTTTATTATTATTAATAGTTTTAAATCAGTACAAAGTGTTTAATGTCGTTTCGCATAGTTATATAGTATATTAATAAAAAGGATCTGCAGAAGCCATTGAGTAAATAATTATGTGTGAAACCGAATCTTAATCTTACTCGTTCAACATGACAAATGGATCAGACCCACTTTTAATGTTTCTTTGCTTTCAGCAGAGTTTCTTTGGATATGAAAACTTTTAGAAAGGAAGAGGCAAAATATTTCACTTATCAACGTTGAACACAGATGTGTTCTGAGTTTTGTTATAAAGTACAATATTAGAGACTGTCCAAGAATGTACGTATCCTTACTTTCGGTACTTGTACAAACTGATAAAAATAACTGGAATATTTTGTCCTGTAAAAAAAAAAAAAATCATTGCAGTAATATTATAGCTAGACATTAGCCCACTCACCATCTGTTTTATCTTTCTGCGCATTAATACTTTTGACAGTCCTTAACAAGACACGGTCTATAGTGGTATGTGTTTGGTTTTATTTTGGTATTTTAAAAAAAAATTCTAAAATATTAATATTCGAGGTCTGCGCAGTAGGAACACTATGTTGAAGGAAAAACGTACAATATTGGAAAAGGCACTTAGAGGACTTTTATATACACCCTTCCTGTCCTGTCTTTCGTCGTATAGGTGCACACATTCCTAGATAGTAACACCTTTTTCACCCATACACTTCTTTATACTAGTATCCCTGACACTAACACATTTCATCACTCTTATCTTTGTACTGCCAAACACATTCTTCTATCAAAGACTCTTCCCTCACTCCTTACTTTATCCTTCCACCCGCGTGTCTATCTATATTTTTCTCCTATTTTTTTTCAGTTCACATTTGTACATTCCTTTCATTACACGTTTTACCCTCATGGTCCCCACATTCTCTCCTTTATCTCTTACATTATAAGTTTTTTATAATTCTATTCCACATAAGTCATACGCGTGGATCATTTTAATATTGAGAAAAGAAAGAAAAATATTTTTTCTTAATTAGAGGAAGAAATAACAAAACTAATGACAAAACTGATGATAATAATACCTGTATATTTAACCCATTAAGAGGTTGGGGTTTTTCTCAGGTGAATAATTTTTCTGACCTTATCCATAATTCAGTATCTGCGTGCAACAATATTAAGTGTTAATCAAGATAGCCAATACTAATATCATTAATGATAATTGTAAAAATGACAATTATAAAACTGATAAAGATAAATAAGAACCAAAATAATAATGCTAAGAGTTAAAATGTTTAAAGAGAGTATGAAACAATTGCACAAAATAATAGATATTTAGCGAACACAACCGACCAGTAAATCTCCGTATCTGTTTGAAAATAAATTGGCAACACTGATCGTCAACAACGGCAACGAGATCCATAAAGGCCATAGAGTGGAGTTGTCCTCACTGTGTTCAGTATATAAGAGGTGGCACCGCCGTCGTTTATTCAGTCCAAGCTGCAGTAGCCACTTGAGGAGTTCTGTAGACACAGAGATATACCGACCGACCATGAAGATTCTGGTAAGTGAAATATTAAGAATTTAAGTTTGAGAAAAAAGACAATTGAAGTAAGTTTTGTAATTTGGTGTAGAGTCCAGTAGAGAGTCTGTTGACTGACTGTTGAAGGGAATTTTATCATTTATTATATTTAGTTAAAATTTCATTTACTAAGTCTATTAGCCGTAATAGGAACTACATTACACACACACATATATGTATGTATGTATATATATATATATATTATATATATATATATATATATGTATATATATATATATATATAAATATGATGTCAAATAAATCGTTTTTATATAAATAAGACGAGTAGTTTTCGAGAAAAAAATATGTAGTGAGCATGTAAGTTATTATGTCATTTAAGATAAATGTAAGATTACTCGTAGTAAGCGTGAGTTCATTCTAATTGTTTTTCATTAAGGTAAATTTCGTTTAGTATTATAAAAAATCAAATCAAACAAAATTAAGTGTTCTTTCAACAGGTAGCCATCACTCTGCTGGCTGTGGGCGCCAGTGCTCAGTTTGGGTCTTCAGGAATCGTCTATCCCGATGGCACCAACCGACAGCTCACTCGTGCTGAGGCAGACAACATCGTTCTCTTCGGTCCAGCAGGTGTAGTTACCAAAGATGGAAAAAACATTCAATTAAATAACCAGGGCGTCCCCACCCATCGTATCAAGCGCCATGTTATCGGAGATTCAGGTATCATCACCAGTGATGGTCGGCCGTTCCACCTTCCAGCAGGTGTGTCTGTTCTTCTTGAAGGTCCTTCTGGTATTGTTCTGTCCAACGGCCAGAACATTCAGTTACGCAACAAGCGCGCCATACCACCTCTTGTGGGTGCTTCAGGTATCATCACCCCTAGTGGTAAACTGATCCAACTTCCAGCAGGTGTGACTGTTGCTTCTGCAGGTCCGTCTGGTGCTGTCCTCTCCAACGGCGACAACATTCAGTACGTCTAGAGCTTGGTGTGAACCTACCAGCGTCATTACACCTGAGACTCACCTCAAGTGTGACTGGTGCTGCTACTCATAATTTAGGTGGTGTTTTCTCCCACGGCAAGAACATTCAGCCCAGTTAAACATCTTCAAGAGTAAACAATTGCTGGCGTGGAGTATCCATTCAACACAAATGGAATATGTATGTGATCTGTAATTCCTCTGTACAATACTTGTAAAATTACCCATTATTATGGTAAAATTTATCAATAAATATCGGCAATATCAATTTTTTCATTGTAATATAAGAACAACATTATAAAACTTTGTAAAACTCATGCAAAAACATTGTGGCGGGATGATATTAGGATGGCAGTCTCTGGGTCCCGGATCACAAATCCTCATGGAGAAAGTAATATATGATTTATATCCGATCTGAGTCTATCAGTAGTATGGCCTATACCCACTGGTTTGTCATGTACTGTGCACCCAATTGCTTCACAAATATGCGGGGTTACAGAGATAGATAGAACTATTAACTTTGAGACACTGTGATTATGTATTGTCCAACTGATGAGATGGACACCCGAAGTTGGATCATAGATTTCATATCCTAGGCAAGTGTGCTTGAGTATGTTACATCAGCAGGACACCCTATATGTACTTTTACTTGTCTATTATGAGAAAAACAAAATTTTATTTCAATAACTCAGTGCACTTAGAAGTGAAACAATCTACCAACAAGTCTATCAATTGAATTTTCAGAAAATCTACGTTTAAGCTACAAAAAAAAGTTGCTGTTAAATAAATATTGGCCAATTAATTATGTATGAAGATAAGTTTCTAGGTTATTCTAACGAGATTTGGCATCATATGTAACCTTTGCGACCTGATCACGTTGTTTTTTTTCTACGCCGTATGTGGACTATATGAATGATATAAGTAAGCCAACTTTAATTAAAAGTGACAGTATAAATACACCTCTTTACAAGAGCACTTCGTCATTTGATAATATATTTGTTCTGTATTCATTTAAAGCCGTTTGTAGCAAAATTGCATGTAAGAAGTCAAATTTAAACGTGTTTGAACAATTAATTTACGTCCTTATCTTTTGGCAGTTTTCCGGTGCTGTTTGTTAAATCCTTGCTCCTATGATATCATTAAGTAACAAGTAATCTCTTAGATATGATATTTTACTGTTAAAGACCAAGCTGAAATAATCATTTTGAGCTTATGTATGTAAAGAAAGCTAGTTAACACAAACCATCTTTATTTGGTAGGTCTTAAGTACAATATAATAAAGGTTAATCACGCACATAGGCTTTACCGTTTCGTCCGTTAGTAAGCAAATATCCATTAATTTCTCTACCTAAATTTTCGGTATATAATTTCTTCGTTTTCATCCCCCTCAAAATCATTGTCTTTTGTGGAATTAAAAAAAAACATGTAAATAAAAGAGAGATATGGCGTATAACGTAAGACATGGCGTATATCGTAATACCATGACACATAGGAAACATCGAGAGCCGAGGAATTTTAGAAGTTGGTGACATCTTTTTTAATATGTCTTGACATATCGCGGGATGAAGATTTTTATTATTATTAATAGTTTTAAATCAGTACAAAGTGTTTAATGTCGTTTCGCATAGTTATATAGTATATTAATAAAAAGGATCTGCAGAAGCCATTGAGTAAATAATTATGTGTGAAACCGAATCTTAATCTTACTCGTTCAACATGACAAATGGATCAGACCCACTTTTAATGTTTCTTTGCTTTCAGCAGAGTTTCTTTGGATATGAAAACTTTTAGAAAGGAAGAGGCAAAATATTTCACTTATCAACGTTGAACACAGATGTGTTCTGAGTTTTGTTATAAAGTACAATATTAGAGACTGTCCAAGAATGTACGTATCCTTACTTTCGGTACTTGTACAAACTGATAAAAATAACTGGAATATTTTGTCCTGTAAAAAAAAAAAAATCATTGCAGTAATATTATAGCTAGACATTAGCCCACTCACCATCTGTTTTATCATTCTGCGCATTAATACTTTTGACAGTCCTTAACAAGACACGGTCTATAGTGGTATGTGTTTGGTTTTATTTTGGTATTTTAAAAAAAAATTCTAAAATATTAATATTCGAGGTCTGCGCAGTAGGAACACTATGTTGAAGGAAAAACGTACAATATTGGAAAAGGCACTTAGAGGACTTTTATATACACCCTTCCTGTCCTGTCTTTCGTCGTATAGGTGCACACATTCCTAGATAGTAACACCTTTTTCACCCATACACTTCTTTATACTAGTATCCCTGACACTAACACATTTCATCACTCTTATCTTTGTACTGCCAAACACATTCTTCTATCAAAGACTCTTCCCTCACTCCTTACTTTATCCTTCCACCCGCGTGTCTATCTCTATTTTTCTCCTATTTTTTTTCAGTTCACATTTGTACATTCCTTTCATTACACGTTTTACCCTCATGGTCCCCACATTCTCTCCTTTATCTCTTACATTATAAGTTTGTTATAATTCTATTCCACATAAGTCATACGCGTGGATCATTTTAATATTGAGAAAAGAAAGAAAAATATTTTTTCTTAATTAGAGGAAGAAATAACAAAACTAATGACAAAACTGATGATAATAATACCTGTATATTTAACCCATTAAGAGGTTGGGGTTTTTCTCAGGTGAATAATTTTTCTGACCTTATCCATAATTCAGTATCTGCGTGCAACAATATTAAGTGTTAATCAAGATAGCCAATACTAATATCATTAATGATAATTGTAAAAATGACAATTATAAAACTGATAAAGATAAATAAGAACCAAAATAATAATGCTAAGAGTTAAAATGTTTAAAGAGAGTATGAAACAATTGCACAAAATAATAGATATTTAGCGAACACAACCGACCAGTAAATCTCCGTATCTGTTTGAAAATAAATTGGCAACACTGATCGTCAACAACGGCAACGAGATCCATAAAGGCCATAGAGTGGAGTTGTCCTCACTGTGTTCAGTATATAAGAGGTGGCACCGCCGTCGTTTATTCAGTCCAAGCTGCAGTAGCCACTTGAGGAGTTCTGTAGACACAGAGATATACCGACCGACCATGAAGATTCTGGTAAGTGAAATATTAAGAATTTAAGTTTGAGAAAAAAGACAATTGAAGTAAGTTTTGTAATTTGGTGTAGAGTCCAGTAGAGAGTCTGTTGACTGACTGTTGAAGGGAATTTTTATCATTTATTATATTTAGTTAAAATTTCATTTACTAAGTCTATTAGCCGTAATAGGAACTACATTGCACACACACACACACACATATATGTATGTATGTGTATATATATATATATATATATATATATATATATATATATATATATATAAATATATATATATATATATATATATATATATATATATATATATATATATATATATATAAATATGATATCAAATAAATCGTTTTTATATAAATAAGACGAGTAGTTTTCGAGAAAAAAATATGTAGTGAGCATATAAGTTATTATGTCATTTAAGATAAATGTAAGATTACTCGTAGTAAGCGTGAGTTCATTCTAATTGTTTTTCATTAAGGTAAATTTCGTTTAGTATTATAAAAAATCAAATCAAACAAAATTAAGTGTTCTTTCAACAGGTAGCCATCACTCTGCTGGCTGTGGGCGCCAGTGCTCAGTTTGGGTCTTCAGGAATCGTCTATCCCGATGGCACCAACCGACAGCTCACTCGTGCTGAGGCAGACAACATCGTTCTCTTCGGTCCAGCAGGTGTAGTTACCAAAGATGGAAAAAACATTCAATTAAATAACCAGGGCGTCCCCACCCATCGTATCAAGCGCCATGTTATCGGAGATTCAGGTATCATCACCAGTGATGGTCGGCCGTTCCACCTTCCAGCAGGTGTGTCTGTTCTTCTTGAAGGTCCTTCTGGTATTGTTCTGTCCAACGGCCAGAACATTCAGTTACGCAACAAGCGCGCCATACCACCTCTTGTGGGTGCTTCAGGTATCATCACCCCTAGTGGTAAACTGATCCAACTTCCAGCAGGTGTGACTGTTGCTTCTGCAGGTCCGTCTGGTGCTGTCCTCTCCAACGGCGACAACATTCAGTACGTCTAGAGCTTGGTGTGAACCTACCAGCGTCATTACACCTGAGACTCACCTCAAGTGTGACTGGTGCTGCTACTCATAATTTAGGTGGTGTTTTCTCCCACGGCAAGAACATTCAGCCCAGTTAAACATCTTCAAGAGTAAACAATTGCTGGTGTGCAGTTTACTTACGCTTTTATATCAAAGTGTAACTCACCTGTAATATTGCTGTAAAATACTTGTAAAATGAATGTTGCCCTGGAGACTTTTGTATCATTAAATATTCCAATGATATATATGTTTCATTTTTAAATTAAGAAAGGTATTCTAATAGTTTGTTAAATCCATGCAATATTGATATCAATCCTCGGAAGAAATACAATCAGGATTGAACGGAACTCAACATTGAATAGAAATACAATAATTTTATATATATGTAGTGTATATAAAATTACCGAATTAGAATAGGTAGATGAACCTATAAAACGATAAATCTGTTGGCTAGACCGATGGTAATTATTCTCTCATAAGATTCCCAATAATAGGATCATGTACGGTTAGAAATTACTGACTCTTGAATTGTCGAGGTCTCTCACTTCCTTGATACTTATCTTTAAAATCTACATTCTCTTATTAGTTTCATATTTTAAGATCTTTATAAATGATGAAGATATTTAAAAAAATTTTTTTACGTTGATGAAACCTTTTGGAATATCTTTATCAACTCGTTAGTTAATGTCGAATTAATCATCATTCATTTTTATCTTACTTTACCAGACTTTTTTCTCGTTATCTTAAGTGAATCTGAACAGAAATTTGTGTTGCATCGTTTATCTTTCAGTTCTCGGCCTTTCTTTGTAATTTCCTTAGTTTCCTTTTTCTGTATTATGGTTCTGACACAACTCTTCATTGGTGAATGATTTAGCACAAAGCTAAATTTGTTTAAGAATTAATAACAAGCCACAGCAGTGCCACTGAACAGTGATCTTGGTCCAGCAGGGACTAGGTGTGGAGTGTTTCTCTTTGGTGGACACACAATATTATGAAATTAAATTCCTGTAAACAATACCTCATCCTGCTATTGAATAGATGTTCTAAATTTTCTGTTTTATCTGATGATGTTATTGATGGACCATATTAATAATAAAATGATAACGTGATTTCATGGAGAATCACCCCCACTGTATGCAGAAGCCTATCATCCTGAGCCTGCATTTTGTGTTGTCTGTTCTCATTGGGGTCACATCTTCACTGCCTGCTGTCGTCGTGATCGGCCGAGATGTCGCTTCTGTTCACGTAACCACAACTCCGCTGCCTGTGCCCAGAAAATCAAAGACCACCTTAATAGTGGTGGGGTGGGCTATGTAATTAATCCCAGATGTTGTAACTGTGGCGGCCGGCACAATGCTGACTCACGGCAATGCCCCAATCGCCCGTCTGTCCCAGGGGAAAAGCCTCCCCGAAGGCCAAATCTACCACAACGCCCCCCCCCCCCCCAGTTTTCCGGGCCACACCCCCCTGTGTACCCTGTGTCTCCAGCAACGCACTCTTCAACAACACCTGCCTCTGCCTGGCCTCATCTGGCTACAACACAGCAGTCCCGGCCGTCTCCTAACTCAACAACTACTAGGCTTCCTCCCCGTCTCTACTCTGAGGCTGTCAGGCCTTGTGCTCCCACCGGTGCCCCCCCTCCTCACAACCCCCCGCCAGTGACATGACACAGATCATATCCCTCTTCCAAGAATTTACCAACCGTATTGAAAAACTCTTCGCTACACTCTGTACCACCATCTCCCACCTACTCCTACCCTCTGTTGCCACCCAGTCACTCCTCTCTT
Organism: Homarus gammarus; assembly: GCA_958450375.1. NCBI lineage: Eukaryota > Metazoa > Arthropoda > Malacostraca > Decapoda > Nephropidae > Homarus > Homarus gammarus. The sequence continues at coordinate 27,442 of CAUDMG010000292.1, forward strand.
CTGGTTTGACACAAGCTGTTGGTCCCCCTGTGAGCCCCCCCCCCCCCTCCCTGCTCACGGCCTACTCCACCGCCGGCGGCCTTCACTACTGGTGTAGCGCCTACCGGGCCTGCCCTGGTGTGTCCTGCTGCCCCCGTGCGAAGTCCTGCCCCATCCTCACAACACTTGGTGCCTCAACCTGTCCTCCAACCACCGCAAGCCGCGCCCGCTCCTGTGTCTGAGCTGTCTCCACCAGGGCTACCTGGACCTGAGGACACCACCCCCGGCTACCCGTACCCCACCGACATGTCGACGAACACACCATCACAATAACACTAAAAGGTGTGTCCCTCAATGTCGTCAATGCCTATGTGCCTCCCCCCACCCCTACTGTACCTGCCCCACCACACCATATCACCTCCACCCCCACTGTACTTCGCCACGCCTAGTACATTGGCAACCCTGAGCCTGGTCACACTGTTTGTAAACTTTGTGGTCAACAGACTCTCACACCCTCCTTCACCACATCCTCATTTGCCCTATGACCTCCCCCTACAGGGGTCGCACCTCTTCCCTCCCTGACCAGATATCCCTCCTCCTAGTGACAGGCCTGGCACTTGACATTATTAGGGACCTGCCACACTTTGCCATAAACAGATAAATTGTACCGGTAATTTTCCCCCCACACACTCATCATTGTCACTTTATGTAACTTGCTGACAAAACCCATGACCCTTCAGGCCTTTTACGCCCTTAATGCATGAGTCATAAAGGCAAGCATGAACTCCGCATGCTTCCCAGTTGGGCACTGTAAACGTTTCTGCGCTTCACCTTGCACAGGATGTAAGGGGGTGCCCAATAAACTAGCCCCCTCCGGGGCAATCTGTAATCTGTAATGATCTGTTGAATTAGGGATGGAAGTAAGAAAAGTAACAGACAGTTATAATAATATTATAGTTAAGACTCTTCAAAATATGAAACAACGAAGACCCACAGAATAAGACTATAGAGCTTTTTACAGTAATATGTAAGAAGTTTGTGAATGTATTCGACAAAAAATAAATACCTTTATATTTAATTCGATATCATTCACTCGATAGCACACGAAGAATTAGAAGTACCCGCAGCTCTGTGTAGTACAAAGATTTAGAAATCGTTCCAGAGATTCAATGAATGTAAATTACTCCCTGACGAGATATGTGTTCAGCTTTGTCCTTAGGAACGGAGAAAGGAACAAATGGCTGCTATATCAAATGATTGTAGTACGAAGATTATTTCAAGGATCCAAGATATGAAGTGACAGCAGAAAACAGACGAACGGAAGTTTCCTTAATAAAAAAGTCTGTCTTCAAGATGACATTTTAAATTTTGAGGCGGTCACGGTGAAGTACGGACGGCGAACGACCACGAAATAATGCACCCGTACCATTCACAACATATCTCAATTTATACATTCTTACTAACACTGATACCAGAACCTCGTCAACAATCTCCCTAACAACTGACCAACGCTCTCACTAACCTTATATTGGTACTCGCATTCTCATCCTTTTATATGTAGTACTTCCTAGGTCTCCTTCTTACTGTTGGCAGCATACTTATACTTCAGTTAAGGTAACACACTTTCAAACTTGACCAAAAGCTTTCTTCTTTACTTTCTTTCATCTAACTTTCTTCATTTATCTTTTTACCTTTCCGGTCCAATTGCGCAGTACGTTGTGTATGTTGGTTCTGGGCGCCAGAAGGATAGTTTAAAAAGATAGCTACGGTGTGCGACACCCTCATATTGACACCTTGATATTGAATCAAACTACCGCACTGCCTCTCTGTGTACCGAACCTTGTATTCATTTAACCCATCCGCAGTTTATGCTATTACTGCCACTTCAATAGTTGTTTCATTATAAGTGTATCGTTCTTCATCTGGCACAATTGCCTCCCATCTCAAGGCCTTCTCTTCCCAGACAAGCATCATCGGGTACTATGAACGAGTTTATTTGGATGATTTGATAGAATTTTATTCCCACTTTACCGAAACTTCTACAATGACCCATCGACATCTGCTGACAGCATTTCACAAACAATTCACTTTGAGAATTCTTTCTTTCATTATATACTTATAAAGTCACTTTCGTCCTCTTATCAAACAAGTTTATATTTTTTGTTAACCTTACTCACATCTCAATTAAGCTTACCTCCCCTAATATTCATATTCACTCTAAACATACTATCAGTAGAATGCCAAAATATTTCTTACGATTCACCACCCTTCTCACCTCTCTCGATCTCACTAACACACACACACACACAGACGCTCTTTTAACATACTCACCAGCACACTGACACACGCTCTCTTAACATACTCACCAACACACTGACACACGCTCTCTTAACATACTCACCAACACACTGACACACGCGCTCTTAACATACTCACCAACACACTGACACACGCTCTCTTAACATACTCACCAACACACTGACACACTCGCTCTTAACATACTCACCAACACACTGACACACGCTCTCTTAACATACTCACCAACACACTGACACACGCGCTCTTAACGTACTCACCAACACACTGACACACGCGCTCTTAACATACTCACCAACACACTGACACACGCTCTCTTAACATACTCACCAATACACTCATAAGAACATAAGAATGGAGGAAACTGCAGCGGGCCTATTGGCCCATACTGGGCAGTCCCGTTTACACCCAACCCCTATTGCTCATATAAGCACCCAACCTATGTTTGAAGCTATTCAGCGTATTCCAGTTAATGATGATATGTGGTAACTTGTTCCACTCATCCACTACTCTGTTTCCAAACCAGTGTTTACCTATTTCACGCCTAAATCTAAATTTGTCTAATTTAAAACCATTGTTACGAGTTCGCTCCTGGTTGGATAGTTTGAGTACCTTTGTAATGTCCCCTTTGTTTAGCCCTGACTTCCACTTATACACCTCTATCAGGTCGCCCCTCGCTCTACGTCTCTCGAGGGAGTGCAAATTAAGATGCTTTAACCTGTCTCTACTGTATACTCAAGGTTCCTAATGCCCGGGATTAGTCTTTGTCATTCTCCTCTGAATTCTTTCCAATGATTCTATATCCATTCTGTAATACGGTGACCAGAACTGAACTGGGTAATCCAGGTGTGGTCTCACAAGCTCAAGATACAGTTTTAGGATGACCTCGCTAGTCTTGTAACTAACACTCCTTTGTATGAACCCAAGTACTTTATTAGCCTTGTTACGAGCAAAAACACATTGTTTACTTGGCTTAAGGTTCCTACTTATCATTACTCCTAAATCTCTCTCGTAGTCGGATTTCTCTATGGCATCGTGGGTTCATCTAGTATCTGGTTTCCCTGTTTACATCTCCTATACTGAGTACTTTACATTTGTCCACGTTGAATTTCATCTGCCATTTTTCAGACCATTCGAAAAATGTGTTTAGATCTTCCTGTAGTTTTGCCGAGTCCTCTTCAGATTTAATAACACGTCCTATTTTAGTGTCATCAGCAAATTTACTTATGTTGCTGTCTATGCCGATATCTATGTTGTTTATGTATATAATAAATAATAATGGTCCAAGTACTGAGCCTTGGGGAACTCCACTTGTGACGTTGCTCCAATGGGACTTAGTGCCTTTAATGCTCACTCGCTGTTTCCTGTCCTGTAACCACGCCCTAATCCATTTTAGGATGTTACCTTTGATGCCATGTGCTTCTACCTTTCTAATTAGTCTTTCGTGGGGGACTTTGCTAAAGTCGAGATATACCACATCATAATTGTGCCCCTCGTCCACCGATTCGAAAACTGATGAAAAGAATGTTAATAGATTAGTTAGACATGAACGTCCGCTTGTGAAGCCATGCTGGGAATCATTGATCAACAGGTGTTTCTCCAGGTGATTTCGAATAGAATTTGAAATGATTGCTTCCAGTAATTTGCCTACTATTGCTGTTAGACTGATTGGGCGGTAGTTAGAGGATAGTGATCTATCCCCCTTCTTGAAAATCGGTATTACATTCGCTATCCTCTAGGATTCTGGTACTACACCTGTTTTTATGGACATGTTAAACAACTTTGCTAAGGGCATACTAAGCTCTTCCTTACATTCCTTTAATACTCTGGCAAATATCTCATCGGGACCAGGTGACTTATTAGGCTTTAGTTTGTCTGTTTGCTTACTAACATCGTTACTCGTCACTACTATCTCGCTTAATTTGTTTTCTTCTCTATCTCTGAATAGAGTCGGTGCCTCGGGTATCATGTTTAAATTTTCAGTGGTGAAAACTGTTGAAAAATATTTATTCAAATTATTGCTTATTTCTCCGTCGTTATCAGTTAGCTCGCCGGTATCTGACCTTATTGGTCCAATCTTTTCTCGTGTTTTAGTTTGATGCATTTGGTAGAATCCTTTGGGGTTTGTCTTCGCCTCCCTTGCTATCCTTACCTCATTATTCCTCTTGGCTTTCCTTAGCTCGGTTTTAACCCTACTCGCCAATATCTTGTAATAATCGTGGAGGGAAATTTCGCCACGCTTTATCCTTCTGCCTATAGCCTTCCTTTGGCCAATGATGTTCTTTAAATAAATATTTATCCATTTAGGGTCATTGTTGTCTGATCTGAGTTTTTTGTATAGTATGTTCTGCCTTTGTGCATTAAGTAACTCATTATTTAAATTGTCGTGGAACTCGGCAGTCTCAGATCTCGTTATCAGGTTCGAGTCATCTGTCAGGTTCATGGCCAAGCGCGACACCCCCTCTCTCAGCTGCTTCTTTCAACTGTCAAAGTTTGCCCTTCTGAAATCTGGTACTTTAGTGGAATTTTTCTTACGTCTGCCCCGAAAATCTAACTGGAATCTAATTTCTTTGTGATCGCTGTTTGCAAGTTCGTTCCCTACCTCGACATTGCTAATGAGGTTTTTTCTGTTCGACAGAACTAAATCGAGTATATTATTACCTCGTGTGGGTTCGATTATATGTTGACTTAGGAAACAGTCCTGGATCGTCTCGAGAAAATCCTCTAATTCTGAGTTACCTGTAAGGTCAATCCAATCTATTTGGCCAAGGTTAAAGTCGCCTACTATACAGACTTTGTTGTGTATGGAAGCCCTGTGCATTTCATCCCAGATAAGTCTCTCATTGACTTTATCAAGATTGGGAGGTCTATATATTACTCCTGTGATTAATTTTTCCCTACCGTCGATTAATTCTATCCAGATTGTTTCTGTATTCCGCTCAGTTTTTATTTCCTTATTTATTTCACACTTCAGATTATCCCTAACATAGATTGCTACTCCGGCTCCTTTCCTGGTCTGCCTATCGGTATGGATCAATTTGTAACCCGCAATTTGGTATTCGACCGGCAACTCACGTGAGTTTAGGTTGATCCATGTTTCAGTGAATGCTATTATATCGATTTTTTCGGTACATACCAAAGCCCTAATATCATCCATTTTGTTTCTCATACTTCTACTGTTCGTGTAGTAGACATTTAAGTTAGTCGTGTTCTGAGTCCTCCCTTTACCGCGTTTAGTTTTAGTTTTTAACTCCCTGTTTAATTTAGTTTTGTCATCATTCCTAACACTATTTCCCTGTAATCTTTTACTTTGTTTATACGCTCCCACTGCAGTTCCCCCCACCCCCGTGCCCATATTTTCCCCTAGCAGTTTGAAGACTTCGATATCCTCTGAACTGCCCCCTCCAGAGATCCAGCCAGGGTTGCTACCCCATCCCGAGACAGGTGCACCCCATCCCTAGCATAAAGGTCCTTTCTGCCGTAGAAGTTGTCCCAGTTGTCAATGAATGGGACTGATATTGACTTGCTATATCTGTCAAGACGGTCGTTGACACCAACTGCCCTTGACAACCATTCACTGCCAACTCTCCTTCTAGGCAGGACACGGCATATGATAGGGATCCCTCCCTTAGTCCTAATACGATCTATAGCTGCCTTGAACTTATCAAGAAGCTCCTCGCTCCTACACCGGCCAATATCATTGCCTCCTGCACTGAGGCAGATAATGGGTTTGTTCCCATTACCAGACAAGATATTGTCCATCCTGTCAATTATATCCCCCACCCCAGCTCCTGGCAAACACACCCTCATCCTATTTTTGTTTTTACCACAAAAGGCCCTGTCCAAGTACCTTACCTGTGAGTTACCAACAATTAAAGTTTTTAAACCTTCCTTGTCATCCCTGTCCCTGACCAACTCACAAGACGATGCTCCTACTATCCCAGACATTAGTATCCCTACCATTATCTTTAGCTGACACCAAAACAGTCACCAGCATACAGATATTCTATTATACTCGTATACTCCCTCACCAAAATTATCACTAACTATCTTCGTTACAGTCACCACCGTTATCCCCACCAACATCTTAATTTTTATTCTCACATTCCCCTTCACTAACAATTTGAGCAGCTTCTTCTCCAACACCTTCACCAACATTATGAGCAACTTCTGCACCAACACTATCATTCTTAACATCTCCACCAATGACTCTTTGTCATCTCACCGACATCTCCACCGTCATCCGCATCATTATTCTCGTCAACTCCTTTACCAACACCCTCACTATCACCATCACCAACACCCTCACTACCAAACACCCGCACCATCACCTTCACTATCATCCTCACCAACAGGCCTCTAACAGTGTATCATCATCACCTTACAGGACTGTGAGAGTGTATGTCGGTACATGTAGCGGTTCATAACACAGTCTTGAGACGCTTATGTTACATCCTGGTCAAGTTAGCACTCGACTTCACAGATGCTATGCGAACGTGTCAACAAGTGCATCCAGCTCCAGCGATGACTCTCCTTGCGAATAGTAAGACAAATTATTCATGAAATCGACATAATTAACATATACCAGCGGAAAAAGATGCTTGGGGATGCCTACGTGATGTTTGCATTTGTTTATGATGATGCCACATGTGAATACGAAATCAAGTTCTTCATGACTCGAGCAAATTAACATATACCTGCTGGAAAAAGAGTGTTCTTGTCGATTCCTAAGTGACAATGAGTCCAGTATGAAACGATAAATTAATCATGGTACCATCCTTAGTTGTGATGGTTGGTGTCCGTGTTCCACCTACAAACGTTTTCGAGATGTCTTGACCAACCTTCCCATGTCTTATATCTCTCTAAGGCCCCGTTTCTAATTTCATATATTCATCTCACTCTCTGCCTTCTGTTGATCTTCCTGTTTTCAGTTTCATTTATTATCTCTACCATAAACCTCTCATGTCTAATCATATGGCCAATGTATCTTCTTATCCTTTTTATATAATTTTTCTCGTTGTTTCAGGCATTTCCAGTGCTGCTTAATTGTTTTTTTTTGTCTATCAGGATAAATTTAACATTCTCCTACAAAATCACATTTCCTTATTCCAGCAGCATATTTCTCATGCTAAGTCAGAGTTCCATTTTAACAAAATTCTATCATTAAAAGCCGGTTTTGGTTCGTCGTGTTTTAATTTTTATTTTATGTTATCATCGCAATTTATGTTATTCCCGAATATTTTTGTTTTGTTTTGTTTTTACTTCATCAACTATAAGCCCATTTTTTTTTTACTTTTCTACAATGTTGACCAGTTTGTGTAATAAGCTCTTCACTATCTGCAATTAAAAAAAATATTATCTGTATTCTAACTATTTATTATTACTTTACCAATAACTTTTGTTTCTTCATCACTATTTACAAATTTTATCATTAAAAAGTTTGAATAAATATTTTACAATGATGATATGGCATGCAGCGTTGTCTATTACTCAAGGGCCTTTTTTCTCCAGAGTGCAAGTTAGGTCTGGGTGGCACACTGTCCACACGATCGGGAGGCAGTGCAATTGAACTTTCAGGTAGCATTGATCCAACAGGAACGCCCAGAAATCATTTATAGTGCCTCTTCATGGTTGTTCCAGGCAAGAACTGAAAGTCCATAAAATAGGAAGCAGGAGGAATTTCGCTATTAGAAAAGGTAATGAGAATAGAGAGGGTTAGGACTGAGTTGCGACAGGTAAGGTCACATATACAGTACTTCACTCGGGTAAAGGGTTTACGATCACGTTGATTATGAAATCGAGAACTAAAAATGAATATATACTTGAAGGAACAGCACTTGATGATTCTTACGTGATGACGCAACAGATCTTGATGATGCGTTATGAAAGCGACTGTAAGACTGTTTCTTATATGACTGTCTATCTTTTTGTCTGTGTGTTCGTCAGTCTGTCCTTACTGTTGACCTTTCTCATCTATTCACAGAAACTAAGGGTATTGGATAATACAGGATTATCTAAGGAATGATAGACTGACGGACGCCGGGAAGGACATGTTGAATAATACATAATAATGATGATGATAATAATAATAATAATAATAATAATAATAATAATAATAATAACTAAAATAATAATCATAAAAATAATAATTATTATTATTATTATTATTATCATCATCTATATTGTTTTGTGTACCCTCCCAAATCCTCCTTCAACCCCCTTACCTTCTTCCCTTCCCATTCCTTTTCAACAGTGCTCCGTTTCTCCCTACCCTTCACATTCTCTTCCTATTACGTCTCACATCCCCGTCTACACTAGTCTAAGAGGAAGTTAATAACGAACACCTAGATTGGGAGGATGAGTTAATAGAGCAAACTTATGGAAAATGTTGATAAGTGTTGCACAAGTTACCATCATAACGAGGTTCAATACTTGATCAACAATACAAAAGGAAAAAAAGATACGAAAATGCTTTGGTAGACCTTGACGAATATCTAAGTGTACAAAATACACGCTCACACACATAAGACAGCCGGGTTTGATCCCTACCTGGGTATATGAAGGGTTCACGGTTATTTCTGTCCTTCCTGTGTGTATAGAAATAACATTTATTCAAGAAGCCACTTCAGTTTGTACATCGGGTTTGTGGCAGCAGAAAGCGGTCTCTGGGAGGCTTGACGTTTGACATCTCACTTTACCACTGAACCTGAGCCACTTAATTTAGCAATGGCAATGGTCCAGTTGCTTCAAATTAGCCTCATAGTTGGAAGAGCCATGTTTGATACCGGCTGGACGTTGTGGCTGAAGAATGACTCCGCTGTGAATTATTTCATGTCATCGGAGCGCAAAATTGATGCAAAAATTTAAGTTAATTCATTATTTTTTCCGGGTCCTTTAGCGTTTTTAGCAAGTGCTACATTACGCTGGTAGCCCCTACAGGTGATGCTATTGATCAGCCGTCAGTAGAATAAAACTAAATTATTACAAGGTAGTAGGCAGCTATCAAACAGGTCGGTGACCTGTGCCCGCGTGGGTTAGGCGGGCAGCAGGGTCTACTATATATATATATATATATATATACTTCATTTTTAGTCCATTTAACACGCGGACTTTGAACATACAATCAACGACCTCACCAGCAAGGAATCGAACCCTCGACCTACTGGGTGTGACTAGGGAGCGCTTACCGGCTAGGCCACAAGGACACTAAAAGCAGTTCTAGACTCTGTTATATTTCACACAAAGCCTGTTCATCGAGCTGATGGCGCCGTGAACCTCAATGGGAAACTGCCCGTGCCTCGTATGTGGTGTCAGTAGCATTTTACCGAATCCAGCTGGTATGAAACGCGTTGATTGTATGTTCAAAGTCCGCGTGTTAAATGGACTAAAAATGAAGTATATATATGTACCTCGCGTTTCATACCAGCTGGATTCGGTAAAATGCTACTGACACCACATACGAGGCACGGGCAGTTTCCCATTGAGGTTCACGGCGCCATCAGCTCGATGAACAGGCTTTGTGTGAAATATAACAGAGTCTAGAACTGCTTTTAGTGTCCTTGTGGCCTAGCCGGTAAGCGCTCCCTAGTCACACCCAGTAGGTCGAGGGTTCGATTCCTTGCTGGTGAGGTCGTTGATTATATATATATATATATATATATATATATATATATATATATATGCAAGTAAATCACTGTAGGTGCGCGTGATCTAGGTATATGCTGATAACCACCAGGAAAGAAGAAAACACGAAGTTCCCAAGCGCTTTCGTGTAATTCACATCTTCAGGGGTGAGTACAGACTAGGGAAAGAAATACAAATCAAGGTGTATATATACAGAGAAGGGTGAGACCAGGTCCACAATGGTCAGGTATTAGGTAATGACCCTACTAATCTTTAAATAGCACACAACGGTTGGTGGTCAGGTCAGATGGTCAGGTGACCCGGCCTTCTCACCTGATCACAAATCTTCTTAATTACAAAATTGTCCAGCTTGTACATGCCGTTACTCAAATTCATGTTGAATGCTTCGGTATGTTTAATAAGACTAGATTCCCGATGTGGGTCGGTGACCTGTGCCCGCGTGGGTTAGGCCCTTAAAAATATTTTTCGAGTGGTAATGATATATAATTATAGTTCACAAATAACGATAATGATAATGGTATTTCTTTTACTGGTAGATTAAGAAATATTAAGATATAAAAGTTTATATTGTTTTTTTTCTTACTAAATAGTTTGTTATTAATTACTAAATTCCCCCAAGAAGCCACGAAAGCTTTTGAAAAATAAAAGCATTCTCTTTAAATTAAAGACCGACAATAAGTTTATCTCCCAGAGGGTTTTCTATGTAATTTTGTCATGTCCCCCAAAGACTTCAAAGCAATGTTTCATAAATCCAGCTCACGTGACCCGGAGCTCCACAAAGAGCCAATATTACCAATTAAGAAGATAAATGTATTGGTTGTGCTCAAGTATTTACCAAGCAGATGAATGTGCAGGCGTCGGCCCATGTTAGCTACGATGTGGGCTGTAAATTTTGGTGTCAGACGATAAATATGTGGCAAGATATTGTCGTTTGGTGATTCAGGGCCACCGAGCCACGTCTGAGAATTTAAGAGCGTGTATGGACTAAAGTGAACAGTAAAGATATAGATATCATATATGAAGGTAATCATATATTATAATTGAATGAGAAGTTGTGTATAGGGTATAAAGTTTAAGTTGGTCCCGTTGGTATGACTGCCCGTTAGGAATTGTGTGGATACAGCACACTGTACACAAGAAGGCAGCATGGCCGATACTGTACTCGATTGCCTTCACTTACCCAAGTTGTATATTTAGGTACCCATGTACAGCTGGGTTAACTGGAAGTACGCTGGATTCGAACCACCGACCCCTGGAACAGGAAGCGAGCGTTGTAGCCACTCGACCGCTGTGCTATTGGACCAATAGTAAGGAAGAATAATAAGATCACCTGAAGAATAGACACCTCAACAAATTTCACCTGAAGATTAACCATCCTAACGTTACCTGGGGGGAGTTAGGTAATGCTGCATAGTTTAGTTAGGTTAGCGTTAGGATGGTTAGTCTTCAGGCAAAATATGTTGGGGTGTCTATTCTTCAGGTGATCTGAATACTATAGTATATAAATGTATAAGTGTGTGTGTGTGTGTACTGTACGTGTATCTCTTTTTTTTTGTCACATAACTGTACAAGAACGAATATCTTACTAAAATGTATAGAGAATTTCTGGTCCTGACTCAGGACTTCCATGAAAAAATAATAATTTTTTTTCCAGACAACTCTCTTGGTGATTAATTGAATTAGATTTACTGTTAAAGTTGGTGGAAGTAGTGTGGTGCGGGTGTCCACTGCTTTATACCGCATGTCAGTAAATCTTGTGGTAAATGAATGACCTGTGTTTAGGCTTGTAATGTGGTTGTGGTGGTATCAAATGAGACTCACTCAGTTGCCTCGTTGTAATTTATATTCCTTTCTAGTTTTTGTTTTTGTTTTACACGCAGTTAGAAAACAACTGTGTATTTTTTACCATTACTTTGTGTTTACATTTTGCTAATATAAAACCATAGTTAACGAAAAATAGCGAAGCTAATGAAGATGGAGGATGCTAATAGGGAAGGATTTCTGGGAGGGTGGAGTTCCGGATAGAGATGAGAAGTCAAAGTGACGAGAATAATTCGATCAAAAAGTTGCTTATGAGGATGAAGTTAGCAAGTGACAGGGAGGAAGAGGAGGAGAACTCTGACCTGAAAACTGAAGAGAAGATTTAAGGATTTCCAGGAAGAAGAAGAGTCAGGTTAACCTATCGAGTCAATGAATGACGTGTGTGTGTGTGTGTGTTAACCTATTAAAATCGCTGAACGTGTGTGCGTGTGTGTCTTTTTATTTGTAATTATATTCGTGTTTTTTTTAATTAGCAAATTAATAAGGAATGTTTTCATTGTCGATGTAGTGGCAGCCTTGGGAGTACAGTTTGTCTCTAATATGTTCTGGATGTCTTGAACCCTTCCATTGTGATACCAAATATTTCATCAGGGCTGTGGAGTCGAAGACAAAACCTTCGACTCCGACACCGACTCCTCAAATTTTTATGCTTCCTACTCCTTGGCCTATTTGTAACAACTATTTCTACCATCCTAATTGTAATTTGTATGTTGTAACCTGCGTAGGTAAAAAGTAAAACACCGTGGCTATACTGCTACAGCTTTATTAATGATCTGGACGATATTTAAGAACTACAAAAAGATGATAGGCTTGACTTTCAAAGTTTCAATCAAAAGAAAAATAAATTTATTAAGAATTCAAGATATTAACTAGAAAACACCATTTACATGTATATCTAAAAGTTCGATCTCAGCATATGAATTTTGTTTAAGCTCATAATCTGATGTGGATCTAAATGATGATCCTACAATTCCTTTTAAAGTAAAATTATATATTTATGTACATTAAAGAAATGAATACCTTATTAAGGAAAATGGATAAACCTTACATAATTAAGTTATTAAATTAAATTTGCCTTAATCTCACCAAAAACAGGTTGTAGCTAATTGTTTTGTAGCTGAGAGCCTCTGTGCAGTTTTCAACGAAACAAAATTTGATATAATTCAAAATTTCAAATGGTAAAGAAGAGACTATCGTCCAAAATTATAGTGCTATACTGTGCCTGCTATAATAAATTCATAATAATGCTTATAAAATGGAAATAAATTCTTTTAATAATTTAAGAAAATTAGTGGGATCAGTGGAATCACTGCAGAAAACAGTCTTTCTACACTGACCTGAGTGGGTGGCATTGCTGCCACAGCTCTAGCTACATCTTTTACAATCTCTGGGTAAGCAGGTATGGCTTCTTCCACTGTCACTTTTGAAGACCGGTCAAATTTCTCCACTTCCATCAGTGCACTAAAGAAATATTGCTGAAATCTCGTATTTTTTTTCTATTAACCCTCTTATAGTGGGCTGAAGGGATTTAATATAATTAAATAATGGAGGGAAATACTCAGATACTATTACTAAGCTCGTGAAGAAAATGGCAATTCAGTGCAATCAAGATTCAGCTGGAGTCGGAGTCTGGACAATTTTACCGACTCCGACTCCACAAGCCGAAATTTCCTCCGACTCCGACTCCACAGCCCTGTATTTCATGTCTAGGAAACGTTTCACCGCACAAGTCTACAGGAGTGGATGGGTTTGTTTATCAGTTTATTACGCCATGATGTTTACCTTGACTGTTTCTGTTTATTTTGCAACTTTTATTCGATCTCTGGAGAGTGTGTGTGTTTTTTCTAGGCTTACAGTGTTCAATTTTATCTTTTTTATTCTTGATCAAAAAGCCAACCGGGCATCAAACTCACCTTTTTTCGGAAGGACCCGGTTTAAAAATTTAACGAAGGCTTCTGTTTGTTATACACGTAAAAATATAGCGACTGAACGTTTTTCTAAATTAGGCTGCAGTATTAACGTGTGTGGTTTTCTTTGAATGTGAAGTTGAGAATCACACTGATTTACCTATACTCTTTTTTATTTACTTGACCCGGTGGAAATGTGTGTTTAAGATAAAGGATTTTGGGAATTATTAACCAGTTAGTGTATTCTTGCATAAATTACGAATAATTTTCACCTTAGGATTTTTTTAATATAATCTGAGACGAGGGAAGTTTAAAGGTCAGTCGGTAGGGTGCATCTACTCGTGTGACGACCAAAAGGGATATTGAAAATACACTAAGTTCTGCCGTACCTACATTCTCCCTCCCATCACTTATTTATGGAAGAAAAAGTGCGTAATTTTTTTGTTGAATGAAAATACGAATAAAGGTTGCTGACGGTTTAACAAACAAATTTCTTCTGTCAACATTTGGTAAATATGAGAACATGTTACTCTCTCTCAGAGTGGAAAAATAATGTGTATGTTTATATTAACAGTGTGTTGGTTAGGTTAGTTTAGGTTAGGTATAGGCGACTGTATCTTAGGTCAGCTTTATTTTCCCCGTGTTAAGGCACCGACGCTCGTTACTTTGTCCCTAAAATGACAATGGTGGTGTTGTATCACATGCCAAGATCTGTATTTTGTTTTATTCAGTAAAGAACATCTGCATATGAACCCGAGTGTCATCTTCCTCTCACCTTTCTACCTCTAGTCCACCCTTACTTTCGTAATTAAAAATTTTCTCTCTCTTTTCTATTTTCCTCTTATTCCTTCTGCAACTTTCCACTTTTATGAGCTAGGAGATGTAAATAGTATAGTGATGAAAATGTAAGGAGAGAGAGAGAGAGAGAGAGAGAGAGAGAGAGAGAGAGAGAGAGAGATGTGAATACAAATATGAGAGAAAAGGCGAACAGAAAATATAAAGCAGGAAAATGAAATAGAAAAGGGGCGGTGATGATGATTCCTATCTTGCCGTTCAATTATTAATAAAGATATGAGAAAAGATGTATTGATGAGATAAAGGACGTATGTGACAGATTCTGTTATCAATAAAGACTAGAAGAAAGATATAGTTACTATTAAATTAAGGTACGTAATATATTTTTCAATAAAGGTAGAAGAGACGGATATATTTCAATGTGTGCTTTACTGTAATCAAAGGCTTTTAAGAAAACAAAAAAATTACAATGATTTTCTTCAAGGCATTTCGCAAATACTTTGTTTTCTCTGACGTCACTTAGCTTCACAAAGCCGTAATTCCCCAGATGTGGCCAGATTCTGAAGATAAGTGACGTCGATTTACCTGAAGACAGAGAATGACTCTGCTGATGGCCTGAATGTGTTACGAGTCCTAAGTCTTATACACACCTCACCTGCTGGCTGTAATATATATATATATATATATATATATATATATATATATATATATATATATATATAATATATATATATATATATTATATATATATATATATATATTTTATGAAAATCCACAATGAAAACGTGGATAAGATAAATCTTGATAAAATCACACGGGAAAATGGAAACAACGGAGTACCTTAGCTTTCGTCTTTATTCAAGACATCTTCAGAGGCAACTGGATTACATGGACAGAGAGAGGCTTAAATATACAGGGTGACCTAAAAACATGAGGTCAGGTCAAAATGATGACATCCACTAATCCCCACACCAACACACACGTAGAGGAGCTTAAGAGAAGGGTGGTGACGTGACTAGTCAAGTCAGGTCAGAAAAAAAAGGGGACCCACAAAATAACTATCATACATCTAGATCAAAGGTTTTTAAAGCATTTTTAACCTTGGGCCACTGACAAATAAATTTATGTAACATATTATCAGTTTTTAACTGACCATAAACTTGGGTACCCTTCTGTGTTTGTTGATCGTTGTTTTAATAGGGCTAAAAAATCCTTTCATTCCTCTCAAACCAGACAAGTTCCTACACTTAAGAATATTTTGACTCTGCCCTATCGTAATGAATTTGTCCCGTTAGTTCGGTCCCTCAAGCTTCTAAATATTAATGTTGTTTTCAAGTATGACTCAACCATTACTAATATGTTAATAAGGAATAGCCCAAGTTTGAATGTAAATGGTAGTGTTTATTGTATTCCATGTAGCAAATGTAATTGTAATTATGTAGGTCAGACAGGAAAAACACTGCAGCTCAGAATCAAACAACATAAGTATAATATTAGAACTGCATCTGAAAGCAGTGCCTTGTTCGTTCATGTTAGGAATAATAATCACCCCATTGCTTGGGAAAAAAGCTTAGAAGTTTTCAAATCATCTTGTGTCACAGAAAGACTTCTTGTTGAAGCTAGTTTGATTAAGGAATTAAAATCAATAAACCTTAGTGATGGTCAGTTAAAAACTGATAATATGTTACATAAATTTATTTGTCAGTGGCCCAAGGTTAAAAATGCTTTAAAAACCTTTGATCTAGATGTATGATAGTTATTTTGTGGGTCCCCTTTTTTTTCTGACCTGACTTGACTAGTCACGTCACCACCCTTCTCTTAAGCTCCTCTACGTGTGTGTTGGTGTGGGGATTAGTGGATGTCATCATTTTGACCTGACCTCATGTTTTTAGGTCACCCTGTATATTTAAGCCTCTCTCTGTCCATGTAATCCAGTTGCCTCTGAAGATGTCTTGAATAAAGACGAAAGCTAAGGTACTCCGTTGTTTCCATTTTCCCGTGTGATTTTATCAAGATATATATATATATA
>CAUDMG010000293.1:0-25107 GCA_958450375.1 Homarus gammarus
GAGACAAATTTTCGCCAATAAACCTCAGAAAAACTAATAATATTGTCCCGTCTTGTAGAATCAACAACGTGCATGGAGCACGCCACGTTTATAGATATTGGTGAGAGACGGCGATCATGATTGGCCGTGAACCAGCCCTTATGAGACACGCCGTTTCATTGGTGGCCAGTGTTCTGCCGTGACGTCACTATGCACTGCTTTCTATCCACATTTTCTGATAATTTTCAAACAAAATTATAAACTAACTTGGAACTTTTGAGACTGGGAACATTCATATTCGTGATTAGCAACATCTAATTTACAAGGAAAAATTCATTTGTAGTTCCTTGACGGGTACTGCGGAATTGAATGATATCGAGCCTCGGCCCGTGGTCTATAGAGTAGATTGTGCTTCTTTATAATACTATAAGTAATAAGTTCCATGTTGTAATAATTGGTGCCAGTAAAGTCTTCCCGTGTCTACAGGATAACTAAAAGTTATATTCACCCTTGTCACCAGATGGCTTTACTGTCACAACTGTCAGGTCATTATAGAAGCCGACAATTGATACCAACTGCAACTTTCTCTTTCACGAGAATTTCATGAAAATGTGATAAATTTGATAGAGTAAATGTATTGAGGGCCAATAAACCATTGTTGTGATGACTTAGTGAAGGTCTCCACCGGTGGTCTTATGAGTCTTTTGTTATGAAGTAAATATTGTTACATTTGTTTCATTACTTTCCTCTGACTACACAAGTTATTATGTAAACTGATAAAAAACAATGTTCATTCATCAAACGAGAGTGACAGTGTTGTAACTATTTCAGCCAAAGTATTATAATTTATCCTCTTCACCACTCGTTAGCTGCTGGGGCGGTCTGTCACGTCTCTGTTAGTGACCACTGGGCATGTACTGGCTCTCTGTTACACACCTGAGCACAAGAGTCAACACACACCTGAGCACAAGAGTCAACACACAAGAGAGACATAATGAGCTGTTAGAGGGAAGTAGACTGAGTGAGGCGAGGCTGTACAGGGCTGGTCACGTCTCGCTACACAATGTAATATTTACTCCTTTCTTTTTAAACGTGGAGCATGAGAGATATTTTATGTTCGAGTGGAGGAACGTTTATACGCTAATGTTTGGGTTTGGTTTGGTTTACATTATTCAAAAACTAAAGTAGATCTGTTTGGTAATTATTAGGTGGACATCTTGAGAGAAATAAAGACACACATATCCCTCAGTACACCAGGCATTACCTTGTTATTGTGTCTAATAATGACATTATTCACCTGACGACTCACAGGTAAACCTCCCGGAGGACTAATTAGTCTTGTATGTTTTCATCTGTAAGTCTTCTTTGTTTCACCTTTCATTTATTAAGCTGAAAACACCCAAAACAATTACTGTGGCACCATCCCGACGCTACAACACTGGACACGATCAAACCTTCCAATGATCCCCAAGAGGAAAAAACACCCAACATATTTTAATATAACTGAGACATAATTGTTGTCACGGTGAGGAGAGGAGTGGGAGGGAGAGATGAAACTAAAGTCTTCTTGTCTACCGAGAAAATCCTAACTATTAACATGTGTTTATATACTCACTTGAGAAGTCATAAGAAAACTGTAACAATAAGAAAAGGAAAATGTTGATGATAAATACACACAACAGCCGCTTGTTGTTGTGGGTTATAAACACAACCATCAAACACTCAGTTATAATCACATTCAGGTAATATACGCCTTTAATTGTGATTTCGTCGTTAAGTTCATTGTAACCGAAAGATACTGATAATGGAGAGTTAGGGGTTAAGGAGGCGTTGTTACAAAGAGTCATGCCGCTCTTAGCTGAGATCAAGAAGGAAAAAACGAACATCAAAAATTACATTGTTACTAATACACTCTTAGAGGCTGGCCAGGACGGAACGGCTGCATCTAAGGTAAAGACGAACTACTGTACAGTGTAGATGGGTCCTTGTTGAGCGGATGACTCACAGATGGATTCATTATTATGTACATAATTCAACTGGAATAATGTAGGACCAGGTACTGTCTGAGTGTGGATTTGTAGGTCAGATGTTATTCCGGTGTATTAGTATTGATGTCGTTTAGTGTAAAGTTTAAAGATAATAAATAATTGGAGGTTGAACCAAAAATTTACATATACGAATAAATATGACTTTGTTTATTATCAACAGGAAGGAAGTGATCATATCTGTATAGTATCAATTAACACATTACTTCTACTCTCCTGCAGCAGTAAGTAAGGTGTTTAAGATATTATGTACAGGAGGGAAGTGAGGGAGGTGTAGGACCAGGTACTGTACACACCAGGAGGGGTGAGGGAGGTGTAGGACCAGGTACTGTACACACCAGGTGGGGTGAGGGAGGTGTAGGACTAGGTAATATACACACCAGGTGGGTGAGGGAGGTGTAGGACCAGGTACTGTACACACAAGGTGGGGTGAGGGAGGTGTAGGACAAGGTACTGTACACACCAGTAGGTGGGGTGAGGGAGGTGTAGGACCAGGTACTGTACACACCAGGTGGGTGAGGGAGGTGTAGGACCAGGTACTGTACACACCAGGTGGGTGAGGGAGGTGTAGGACCAGGTACTGTACACACCAGGTGGGGTGAGGGAGGGGTAGGACCAGGTAATGTACACACAAGGTGGGGTGAGGGAGGTGTAGGACCATGTACTGTACACACCAGGTGGGGTGAGGGAGGTGTAGGACCAGGTAATGTACACACCAGGTGGGGTGAGGGAGGTGTAGGACTAGGTACTGTACACACCAGGTGGGGTGAGGGAGGTGTAGGACCAAGTACTGTACACACCAGGTGGGGTGAGGGACGTGTAGGACTAGGTAATGTACACACCAGGTGGGGTGAGGGAGGTGTAGGACCAGGTACTGTACACACCAGGTGGGGTGAGGGAGGTGTAGGACCAGGTACTGTACACACCAGGTGGGGTGAGGGAGGTGAAGGACCAGGTAATGTACACACCAGGTGGGGTGAGGGAGGTGTAGGACCAGGTACTGTACACACCAAGTGGGGTGAGGGAGGTGTAGGACCAGGTACTGTACACACCAGGTGGGGTGAGGGAGGTGTAGGACCAGGTACTGTACACACCAGGTGGGTGAGGGAGGTGTAGGACCAGGTACTGTACACACCAGGTGGGTGAGGGAGGTGTAGGACCAGGTACTGTACACACCAGGTGGGGTGAGGGAGGTGTGGGACTAGGTAATGTACACACCAGGTGGGGTGAGGGAGGTGTGGGACTAGGTAATGTACACACCAGGTGGGTGAGGGAGGTGTAAGACCAGGTACTGTACACACCAGGTGGGGTGAGGGAGGTGTAGGACCAGGTACTGTACACACCAGGTGGGGTGAGGGAGGTGTAGGACCAGGTACTGTACACACCAGGTGGGGTGAGGGAGGTGTGGGACTAGGTAATGTACACACCAGGTGGGGTGAGGGAGGTGTGGGACTAGGTAATGTACACACCAGGTGGGGTGAGGGAGGTGTAAGACCAGGTACTGTACACACCAGGTGGGGTGAGGGAGGTGTAGGACCAGGTACTGTACACATCAGGTGGGTGAGAGAGGTGTAGGACCAGGTACTGTACACACCAGGTGGGGTGAGGGAGGGGTAGGACCAGGTAATGTACACACAAGGTGGGGTGAGGGAGGTGTAGGACCAGGTACTGTACACACCAGGTGGGGAGAGGGAGGTGTAGGACCAGGTACTGTACACAGCAGGTGGGGTGAGGGAGGTGTAGGACCAGGTACTGTACACACCAGGTGGGTGAGGGAGGTGTAGGACCAGGTACTGTACACACCAGGTGGGGTGAGGGAGGGGTAGGACCAGGTAATGTACACACAAGGTGGGGTGAGGGAGGTGTAGGACCAGGTACTGTACACACCAGGTGGGGTGAGGGAGGTGTAGGACCAGGTAATGTACACACCAGGTGGGGTGAGGGAGGTGTAGGACTAGGTACTGTACACACCAGGTGGGGTGAGGGAGGTGTAGGACCAGGTACTGTACTCACCAGGTGGGGTGAGGGACGTGTAGGACTAGGTAATGTACACACCAGGTGGGGTGAGGGAGGTGTAGGACCACGTACTGTACACACCAGGTGGGGTGAGGGAGGTGTAGGACCAGGTACTGTAGACACCAGGTGGCGTGAGGGAGGTGTAGGACCAGGTACTGTACACACCAGGTGGGTGAGGGAGGTGTAGGACCAGGTACTGTACACACCAGGTGGGTGAGGGAGGTGTAGGACCAGGTACTGTACACACCAGGTGGGGTGAGGGAGGTGTAGGACCAGGTAATGTACACACCAGGTGGGGTGAGGGAGGTGTGGGACTAGGTAATGTACACACCAGGTGGGGTGAGGGAGGTGTAGGACCAGGTACTGTACACACCAGGTGGGGTGAGGGAGGTGTGGGACTAGGTAATGTACACACCAGGTGGGGTGAGGGAGGTGTGGGACTAGGTAATGTACACACCAGGTGGGGTGAGGGAGGTGTAAGACCAGGTACTGTACACACCAGGTGGGGTGAGGGAGGTGTAGGACCAGGTACTGTACACACCAGGTGGGTGAGAGAGGTGTAGGACGAGGTACTGTACACACCAGGTGGGGTGAGGGAGGTGTAGGACAAGGTACTGTACACACCAGGTGGGGTGAGGGAGGTGTAGGACCAGGTACTGTACACACCAGGTGGGGAGAGGGAGGTGTAGAACCAGGTACTGTACACACCAGGTGGGGTGAGGGAGGTGTAGGACTAGGTAATGTACACACCAGGTGGGATGAGGGAGGTGTAGGATCAGGTACTGTACACACGAGGTGGGGTGAGGGAGGTGTAGGACTAGGTACTGTACACACCAGGTGGGGTGAGGGAGGTGTAGGACCAGGTACTGTACACACCAGGTGGGGTGAGGGAGGTGTAGGACCAGGTACTGTACACACCAGGTGGCGTGAGGGAGGTGTAGGACTAGGTACTGCACACACCAGGTGGGTGAGGGAGGTGTAGGACCAGGTACTGTAGACACCAGGTGGGGTTCGGGATGTGTAGGACCAGGTACTGTACACACCAGGTGGGGTGAGGGAGGTGTAGGACCAGGTACTGTACACAGCAGGTGGGGTGAGGGAGGTGTATGACTAGGTAATGTACACACCAGGTGGGGTGAGGGAGGTGTAGGACCAGGTACTGTAGACACCAGGTGGGGTGAGGGAGGTGTAGAACCAGGTACTGTACACACCAGGTGGGGTGAGGGAGGTGTAGGACCAGGTACTGTACACAGCAGGTGGGGTGAGGGAGGTGTAGGACTAGGTAATGTACACACCAGGTGGGGTGAGGGAGGTGTAGGACCAGGTACTGTACACACCAGGTGGGGTGAGGGAGGTGTAGGACCAGGTACTGTACACAGCAGGTGGGGTGAGGGAGGTGTAGGACTAGGTAATGTACACACGAGGTGGGGTGAGGGAGGTGTAGGACCAGGTACTGTACACAGCAGGTGGGGTGAGGGAGGTGTAGGACTAGGTAATGTACACACCAGGTGGGGTGAGGGAGGTGTAGGACTAGGTACTGTACACACCAGGTGGGTGAGGGAGGTGTAGGACCAGGTACTGTACACACCAGGTGGGTGAGGGAGGTGTAGGACTAGGTACTGTACACACCAGGTGGGGTGAGGGAGGTGTAGGACCAGGTACTGTACACACCAGGTGGGGTGAGGGATGTGTAGGACCTGGTACTGTACACGCCAGGTGGGGTGAGGGAGGCGTAGGACCAAGTACTGTACACACCAGGTGGGTGAAGGAGGTGTAGGACCAGGTACTGTACACACCACGTGGGGTGAGGGAGGTGTAGGACTAGGTACTGTACACACCAGGTGGGGTGAGGGAGGTGTAGGACCAGGTACTGTACACACCAGGTGGGGTGAGGGATGTGTAGGACCTGGTACTGTACACGCCAGGTGGGGTGAGGGAGGTGTAGGACCAGGTACTGTACACACCAGGTGGGTGAGGGAGGTGTAGGACCAGGTACTCTACATACCAGGTGGGGTGAGGGAGGTGTAGGACCAGGTACTGTACACACCAGCCGGGTGAGGGGGTTGTAGGACCAGGTACTCTACACACCAGGTGCTGTGAGGAAGGTGTAAGGGTGAGGGAGGTGTAGGACCACGTACTGTACACACCAGGTGGGGTGAGGGAGGTGTATGAGCAGGTACTGTAAACACCATGTAGGGTGAGGGAGGTGTAGGACCAGGCACTGTAGACACCAGCCGGGTGAGGGAGGTGTAGGACCAGGTACTGTACACACCAGGTGGGGTGAGGGAGGTGTAAGGGTGAGGGAGGTGTAGAGGTGAGGGAGGTGTAGGACTAGGTACTGTGCACACCAGGTGGGGTGAGGGAGGTGTGTGTGTGTGTGTGTGTGTGTGTGTGTGTATGTGTATGTAAGTCTATTTCTGTATGTGTGTGTGTGCATGTAAATACTACTACTACTAATAATAATAATAAACGGTTTATTAAAAGAGTTGCAGCCGGTGGCTGAAAATATACAAATTTGCATGTGCTTTAGACATAATAATATACATTCAATACATTTACAGGGATGTACAGTACATAAATCAGGAGCTGTTTATTATTTTAACAATAGATGGGATGGTGATCTTCTTATATCTATCAGTGCGGGCTCTTATTGGCTGAATTTTGTTGTACTGGCGGACTGCTCGAGGTGGGCGGGGAACTGTCGGTGGCAGTAGGTGGCGATGACGAGGATGGTGCAGTAGTCCACTGCCAAATCCTGCAATGCGTGGTTGTGGAGGTCACTGAGGGATGGCATTTACAGGGTGTATTAAATACATACTTTTAAGTAAATTAAATTCGAGTCTGTCTGTCTGTCAATTGTCTGCTTGTGTCTGCCTGTCTGTCTTTGTCTCTGTCTGTCTGTCACAGATAAACAGACAGACAGACAGAAGGAAACGGGCACAGAGACACACAGACAGAGACTGAGACACACAGGCAGAGACACAGACAGACATGACAGAGACCAACAGACAGACACAGACCAACAGACAGACAGAGAGATTCCTACAAGTTGTTATTATTTCTTCTTTTACCAAAGTGTTCCTGTTGCTTAACAACTCAATCAGATACGTTATGGTTACGTGGTGAGTCAAGGGACAGTTGTCTGTTTCAGTTTGGGTGACAGCGGTCGAGCCTGAGAAGAGCGCCGGACCTTCTTATTTACGGCGATTTCTTCTTTATCTTGAGTTATTAGCCAAGATTGTCTGTCTCTCCCTGTCTGCCTCTGACTGTCTGTCTGTCTCCGCTCGTCTGTTTGTCTGTCTGTATGTCTTTCTGTCTGTGTCTTTCGGTGTGTTTGTCTGTTTAATGTCTGTGTGTCTGTGTCCGTCCGTCTGTCTGTTTTTCTAACTGTCTCTGTTTGTCTGTCTGTCTACAAATCCTCCCTAAGGAATCCTATCCTATAAATCAACATACCCGACCACCGCCCCCCCCCGCCCCCCAACAAAAAATAAATAAATAATTAACAAAATAAAAATAAATAAATAAATTAATAAATAAAAAATAAAATAAAATAAAATAATAAATAAATACAATAAAATAAAATACCAACCAACCTCCAAACACAGCAACACCCCCCAGACAAAGCCACACAGAAATACTTACAATTCTCCATACCCAACCTCAGCGACAACCCTCTCAATAAAAACAACCTAACTCAACAACTCCCTTCAACAAAAAACAGACAGAAAGACAGAGAGACAGAACAGACAGCCAGAGACCGACATAGTGGAAAGACAGAGAGGCTGAGACAGAACGAGACAAACACAGACACAGACAGACAGTGACAGACATTGTAAAAATAGACTGGCAGACAGAGACAGACTGACGGACAGACAAACAGAGATACAAAGACAGACAGAGACTGAGAGACAGACGGACAGAGACAGTTAGACAAACTAACTCTACCAAAGCACCAATCACCTACTGCGGCACCAAGAGACGCCAACCCCAGTAAACAGAAACCCTCCTCCTGGTGTACATTAACACAGTATAACCTTTTTCTTCTATATTTTAAATTTATTTATGTTCCTTTTTCGCCCCCCCCCCCTCCAGGCCCGTTGTGGGTCGTTTGATCTGTGCCCGGGTGGGCTAATTCCCATTAAAAAAAAAAGCAACTGGCTGGGCCCAGCCTCGAACTGCTCCCGGCGGTGCTAGACGTAGTTCGTCAGGCCACCGCCAGCGGTCTACTGTCGGCTTTTGTGAAGGTGGTTTTGTTGTTTTTCTTTAATAATTCATATATTTTCGTAGTTTTTCTCAGGATTTGTATGAATTTATACTCCAATAGCAGAGTTACAATTGTATTGAAGCTGTGTGTGGCCCTTTTACAGCCAATCTTGGCTACTAACTCAAGATACACTTGTGTGTGCGTGTTTGACTGTCGTGTGTATGAGTGTCGTGAATCATGAAGAAATTTTGCAAGAACCTGTACCAAAACACATACAAAAGAATACCAAACAGTTATAAACAACAGCGCCACGGTAACTCTGCTATTTGAGTTTAAAATCACGTTAAGAACTGCGAAAATAAATCAATTATTGAAGAAAAACTGCAAAAATACC
This sequence comes from Homarus gammarus, assembly GCA_958450375.1. Taxonomy (NCBI): domain Eukaryota; kingdom Metazoa; phylum Arthropoda; class Malacostraca; order Decapoda; family Nephropidae; genus Homarus; species Homarus gammarus. Next base: position 8,639 of record CAUDMG010000293.1, read on the forward strand.
ACATGTAACATAAATACAACTTCTGGAATGTTGATCAATGTCCCCCTGGCGAACTAGGTACCACCGTGGGGGGGGGGGGGGGGGGGTCACAGCTTCCATGGTAAACACTTTAAGTATTATGAGTGTCTGCCTTTCATACTCTCACCCACAATGGAGAGGCCTACCAAGTGCACTCTCACCACCGCTGTCTACACCTACACTATGGTTACTCACACGAGCCAGAAGCACCGGACATGGAGTAGAAAAATTGTCCTCGTTGCAGATGGTGACGTCATCGTGTGGGAAGCAACGGACCCTGGTGTTATGGTGAAGTAATGGTGAGGTGATGGTGATAGTAAAAAAGATGGTGAATAGATGGTGAAGTTCTTGGGAAGGCCACAGTGAGGTAACGATGAGAATGGTGAATTGGTGATATTATGGTGAAATGATGGTGAGGTGACTGGAGGAACTATTCACTGGTGAAGGGTTACTGGTGCACCACTGAAGTATGAATGAAGAAGTAATGATAAAAAAGATAGCTAAAAGGAATGATGGTGACGTAATGGTGAGTTTTAATGATGATGGTGAGCGTAATGGTCCGGGTTTACAAGCTTTTACATATACGTGAACGCTTTAAGATTATAACACACACACACACACACACACACAGACACACACACACCATTTTTATCCTTCATATCCCGAGAAAATTTACTCGACTAAAATAAATAACTATGATGTAGTGATGTAGTGTTTCTCGTCATCCAGGCCAGGTGATGTAGTGTTTCTCGTCATCCAGGCCAGGTGTTGTAGTGTTTCTCGTCATCCAGGCCAGGTGTTGTAGTGTTTCTCGTCATCCAGGCCAGGTGATGTAGTGTTTCTCGTCATCCAGGCCAGGTGATGTAGTGTTTCTCGTCATCCAGGCCAGGTGATGTAGTGTTTCTCGTCGAGACACAACCCACTAATGGAACAGTGTGTGTGTGTGTGTGTGTGTGTGTGTGTGGTTGTTAGTCTTGTTGTGGTAAGAACTAATGCAGAGCTAATGCAGCTCCCGTGCCCAATAAAATACGCATCTATACTGCCTTCTGCAACCAGCGGCCTCGTGGTACTATATCCAGTAAGAGCCTTCCAAGTACCTCCGACTTCTAAATAATGAAGCTACAGTGGGTGTTTGAATCTCTTATTAAAGCTCTTAAGAGTGAAGTGTTGAGATTTCATCGCGGTTTCACTGAATCATCTCGCTCCGTTGATGCACCGTGACTCTGCGTGGTTCCTTGTCATTATAAGCTTTCAGTGATACGTCAAGTTTGATAGATTGAATTATCTTTCGTATAAACACGTACTTAATCCGAATTTGATAAAAGGTAACATCTAATAACATAGTTGACTTAATTCATTAAGTTTGTTAGCCACATTTATACATCTTTAGGTTATCCTGTTGAACAAGAAACTTATTGTATGTACTCGGCATGCGAGAGAAAGTCTAATACAACATCATGCAACGAACACCCAAAAGTATTTATATAAGTTGTATTTTCAAAGGCCTCGCCATCTTCAGGACGTCAACAACCAAGTAAAACTCTCTCTCCGACAATTTCCTTAATTTTCTTTACTTGTCCTTAATGACCTTTCTACCGGTGTATAACTCTCTGTGTTGTGCTGCGCTACCAGCCAACATTGCCAGTGCTGCTCTCTCTGATAAGGACTAACGCATCTCCAGGGATATTACATTCTGCCGATGTGGATGGGACTCTAAAGCTCTACTTAGGTGCTTTTAGAGATGTGTACTTGACGCTACTCTGCATTTAACGTGGTCCTTGATATAAATGAACTCTCCAATTACATGTTTCCGAGCACATAATTCATCCTTCAAGACCTTGAGACTCAAGATTGTATCTCAGGATTCTTCTTGCTCAGGGACACAGCCAGGGACTCCCAAGATAAGATCTGAGATGATTGTTGAAAAATTCTTCATTTCATAATTCCCTTTCTGTCCTGGAGGATATGTAAGAACTCTTAGGAACTGTTAAGACCATTTCTGTATATCAGGTTTTGGGTGCCTGTATTTCGCAGTTCAAAGATTTTTTTCATACACCAGATAGAAAATTATGAAAATATAGGAATTTTTTCTGCCTGGGCCCTGGCGGACTGGTACTCCGCACAGTCTGCCTTTTCAGCATCCAGAACAACAAGAGTTTTTCCCGTGGGACTAAGTCGCATGTCAGAATATTGGCTTTTGGCTGCAGGATTGAGAAATTATATTTAAAAAGATAAAGCAATTTGTCTTTATATATATATATATATATATATATATATATATATATATATATATATATATATATATATATATATATATATATGCTGATAACCTTGTGGTTATCAGCATATACCTGGACCACGCGCACCCACAGTGATTTACTTGCATATATATGTAGATGTACATGGAAAAGTTTCCTTGCAGCACAATAACAAAATTAGATAGAAAAAACAAATCTGTTGCTGCCGTGACTACTGGTAGGTAGTTCAAAGTGGATAGCTAAACCCACGAGTAATATTAATGGTAAGAGAAGTTTGTAATGCCACACACAGGAAGTTACAATACCAGCACGACTCAGTACAGGAAATAATTACATAATTGACCTAGGAAAGTTATGTTTTGGTGGTAATTCTTGACCATAAATTAATAACCGTTTATTGATTGCACTTTCAATCTGATTTGATATTATTATAATTGTTCCTAACACTATAAAGAAACAATGAATACATTATATTCAGAATGAGTATAGTTATTATTGTTTAAGTAAGATTTTTTATTTATATTTTTAGTTTAGCAAAATTAATAGATAATTTTCAAACTATTGTATATAGTATAGAGGCTTCGTACTGTATCTGTTATATTATTTATGTGACTTTCTTGGATTACTTATAAAAAATATATATTAATTTACTTTTTTTTTTTTACACCTGGAGGGATATTGTTGTCGGATGATGAGGATCGTCCAATATTTCGGTATCATTGGTTATTATTAGATCGGTTAAAGAGGATGGTGGAGGCAGCAGTGAGGTGATGGGGAGAGTCATGCACGGGGACTGGAGACACGGAGATAATTTTACCTAATGATTTCACTCACAGAGACACCCAGACTTACTATCTTACCTCCCCATTCAAAGAACAAAAAGCTATCACCTCCCCACCCACATCATCCACCCACACACCCAGATATCCTCTTCTAATATCCTCATCTTCCCTCCCCCACCTTCCTAGTCGAGGATATCATGGTGAGTGTATTCTTCAAAAGGTATTTGGACTTCTTCAAGGTAAACAGCACCGGTGGTATCCTCAAGGTGGCGCTGTTCAGGACCAACACGAATAAATACTTTGCTGTATATATAACCATTTAGGATGAATGAGTTGATATTTTTGTTAACATTTGTAATTAAATCAACAGATGTTTTAATGTTTCCTGCCGTGTATTATAACAACACTGGCATGCATTTCTGTAATACCTCATTTCTCTCTCATTCAGCTTGATAAGTAAAATTAGAAGTGTGTTTCTCAAGTATTATCGATAGCGTATTTCTCAAGGATTTTAACAGGTGTGGTAAAGAAGGTGTTTCCCAGTCATCTTAAGACGTTATAATCAATGAGTGTCTCTCCCTCAGGTACGCTAGTGGCGGTGACGGCTGTGAGAAGGTCGACTGCTAAACTACCTTGTATGATAAACTCTACCAACCACGAGGAGGCCGTACTGCTGGTGCTGTGGTACAAGAACGCCTCCGTCGCCCCCGTCTACAGGTACAGATCTGTCTTGCTACCCCCTTCTCCAGGTCGTGTCCCTCTGTGAAATCCTGTCAAAGAAACAAATGACTCTTGTTAGAATAGGTTGTGTTTGGTAGTTTAAAAAAGGCTAAGTTAGATTTAAGTTAAATTAGGTTGGATTAGGTTATGTTAGGTTAGTTTAAGTTAGAACTAGTTAAATTAGGTTTAGGTAGTTAGGTTAAGTTATGTTTAGTTAGGTCACGTTACATTAAAACATCTGTTGATTTAATTACAAATGTTAACAAAAATACCAACTCATTCATCCTAAATGGTTATATATACAGCAAAGTATTTATTCGTGTTGGTCCTGAACAGCGCCACCTTGAGGATACCACCGGTGCTGTTTACCTTGAAGAAGTCCAAATACCTTTTGAAGAATACACTCACCATGATATCCTCGACTAGGAAGGTGGGGGAGGGAAGATGAGGATATTAGAAGAGGATATCTGGGTGTGTGGGTGGATGATGTGGGTGGGGAGGTGATAGCTTTTTGTTCTCTGAATGGGGAGGTAAGATAGTAAGTCTGGGTGTCTCTGTGAGTGAAATCATTAGGTAAAATTATCTCCGTGTCTCCAGTCCCCGTGCATGACTCTCCCCATCACCTCACTGCTGCCTCCACCATCCTCTTTAACCGATCTAATAATAACCAATGATACCGAAATATTGGACGATCCTCATCATCCGACAACAATATCCCTCCAGGTGTAAAAAAAAAAAAGTAAATTAATATATATTTTTTATAAGTAATCCAAGAAAGTCACATAAATAATATAACAGATACAGTACGAAGCCTCTATACTATATACAATAGTTTGAAAATTATCTATTAATTTTGCTAAACTAAAAATATAAATAAAAAATCTTACTTAAACAATAATAACTATACTCATTCTGAATATAATGTATTTATTGTTTCTTTATAGTGTTAGGAACAATTATAATAATATCAAATCAGATTGAAAGTGCAATCAATAAACGGTTATTAATTTATGGTCAAGAATTACCACCAAAACATAACTTTCCTAGGTCAATTATGTAATTATTTCCTGTACTGAGTCGTGCTGGTATTGTAACTTCCTGTGTGTGGCATTACAAACTTCTCTTACCATTAATATTACTCGTGGGTTTAGCTATCCACTTTGAACTACCTACCAGTAGTCACGGCAGCAACAGATTTGTTTTTTCTATCTAATTTTGTTATTGTGCTGCAAGGAAACTTTTCCATGTACATCTACATATATATGCAAGTAAATCACTGTGGGTGCGCGTGGTCCAGGTATATGCTGATAACCACAAGGTTATCAGCATATATATATATATACATATATATATATATATATATATATATATATATATATATATATATATATATATATATATATATATAAAGACAAATTGCTTTATCTTTTTAAATATAATTTCTCAATCCTGCAGCCAAAAGCCAATATTCTGACATGCGACTTAGTCCCACGGGAAAAACTCTTGTTGTTCTGGATGCTGAAAAGGCAGACTGTGCGGAGTACCAGTCCGCCAGGGCCCAGGCAGAAAAAATTCCTATATTTTCATAATTTTCTATCTGGTGTATGAAAAAAATCTTTGAACTGCGAAATACAGGCACCCAAAACCTGATATACAGAAATGGTCTTAACAGTTCCTAAGAGTTCTTACATATCCTCCAGGACAGAAAGGGAATTATGAAATGAAGAATTTTTCAACAATCATCTCAGATCTTATCTTGGGAGTCCCTGGCTGTGTCCCTGAGCAAGAAGAATCCTGAGATACAATCTTGAGTCTCAAGGTCTTGAAGGATGAATTATGTGCTCGGAAACATGTAATTGGAGAGTTCATTTATATCAAGGACCACGTTAAATGCAGAGTAGCGTCAAGTACACATCTCTAAAAGCACCTAAGTAGAGCTTTAGAGTCCCATCCACATCGGCAGAATGTAATATCCCTGGAGATGCGTTAGTCCTTATCAGAGAGAGCAGCACTGGCAATGTTGGCTGGTAGCGCAGCACAACACAGAGAGTTATACACCGGTAGAAAGGTCATTAAGGACAAGTAAAGAAAATTAAGGAAATTGTCGGAGAGAGAGTTTTACTTGGTTGTTGACGTCCTGAAGATGGCGAGGCCTTTGAAAATACAACTTATATAAATACTTTTGGGTGTTCGTTGCATGATGTTGTATTAGACTTTCTCTCGCATGCCGAGTACATACAATAAGTTTCTTGTTCAACAGGATAACCTAAAGATGTATAAATGTGGCTAACAAACTTAATGAATTAAGTCAACTATGTTATTAGATGTTACCTTTTATCAAATTCGGATTAAGTACGTGTTTATACGAAAGATAATTCAATCTATCAAACTTGACGTATCACTGAAAGCTTATAATGACAAGGAACCACGCAGAGTCACGGTGCATCAACGGAGCGAGATGATTCAGTGAAACCGCGATGAAATCTCAACACTTCACTCTTAAGAGCTTTAATAAGAGATTCAAACACCCACTGTAGCTTCATTATTTAGAAGTCGGAGGTACTTGGAAGGCTCTTACTGGATATAGTACCACGAGGCCGCTGGTTGCAGAAGGCAGTATAGATGCGTATTTTATTGGGCACGGGAGCTGCATTAGCTCTGCATTAGTTCTTACCACAACAAGACTAACAACACACACACACACACACACACACACACACTGTTCCATTAGTGGGTTGTGTCTCGACGAGAAACACTACATCACCTGGCCTGGATGACGAGAAACACTACATCACCTGGCCTGGATGACGAGAAACACTACATCACCTGGCCTGGATGACGAGAAACACTACATCACTACATCATCACACTCACCACACAGTGAAACACCATCATCACACTCACCACACAGTGAAGCACTATCATCACACTCACCACAGAGAAGCACCATCATCACACTCACCACATACAGAAGCACCATCATCACACTCACCACACAGAGAAGCACCATCATCACACTCACCACATACAGAAGCAAAATCATCACACTCACCACACAGTGAAGCACCATCATCACACTCACCACACAGTGAAGCACCATCATCACACTCACCACACAGAGAAGCACCATCATCACACCACACAGTGAAGCACCATCATCACACTCACCACACAGAGAAGCACTATCATCACACTCACCACACAGTGAAGCACCATCATCACATCCACGACACAGTGAAGCACCATCATCACACTCACCACACAGAGAAGCAAGATCATCACACTCACCACACAGTGAAGCACCATCATCACACTCACCACACAGTGAAGCACCATCATCACACTCACCACACAGAGAAGCACCATCATCACACTCACCACACAGTGAAGCACCATCATCACACTCACCACACAGTGAAGCACCATCATCACACTCACCACACCGTGAAGCACCATCATCACACTCACCACACAGTGAAGCACCATCATCACACTCACCACACAGAGAAGCACCATCATCACACTACACAGTGAAGCACCATCATCACACTCACCACACAGAGAAGCACCATCATCACACTCACCACACAGTGAAGCACCATCATCACACTCACCACACAGAGAAGCACCATCATCACACTCACCACACAGTGAAGCACCATCATCACACTCACCACACAGTGAAGCACCATCATCACACTCACCACACAGTGAAGCACCATCATCACACTCACCACACAGTGAAGCACCATCATCACACTCACCACACAGTGAAGCACCATCATCACACTCACCACATACAGAAGCACCATCATCTCACTCACCACACAATGAAGCACCATCATCACACTCACCACACAATGAAGCACCATCATCACACTCGCCACACAGTGAAGCACCATCATCACACTCGCCACACAGAGAAGCACCATCATCACACTCACCACACAGAGAAGCACCATCATTACAAACACCATCGCATTAATCACCACACTGATTGTGATATTACTCCTAACATCAGTTTTAAAGGACATATTAGTTGTCAATATTACTTGTTGCAATATAAATTATTGTTGTTTCAGTTTGTGTAACTTTGGTTTATCATTTTATTAAGACATTAATGTTAATGCTGAAATGGTAATGAACAACTGAATAAAAAGAGGATTTTCTTTCACCTACATCGTTAACATGATCAGTATCATTTTTAATACTAATATCATTAACATCAAATATTCTTATGGAGACTTACTGGCTACCCTGGCTCTGTCGGCGGTGCCCAGCTGGAACCCTCATGCATACTTTTGTTGAACTATCGCCTCTCCTGTACACTTTTGTTGAACTATCGCCTCGCCTGTTCAACCTGTGTCTGGTCACGGGGCCATTGCAGTGAGCAGCCGACCAGAAACACCATCCTAGCCTCATCTCCCGCTCAACCTAGTGGGTCAGAGATTATGGTTTCTGATTGTACTATTTTGATGATCATCATTGGTTCTCGGTGAAAGATCTTCAGTCATGAGAAAAATCTTATCGTAAGAACTTTACAGAATCCGAGCCTTGGTATGGCACAAAAGGCAAACTTTCTCTGTAAAGGCGAAGGACAGATCCGGGTAAATTACTTCCAATGGACTTTAAAGCGATTGAGACACAGATCAAAGCTGCTGACGAGATATTTACCCAATCTGGAGATGGTGATGGGAGGTGAGGAAAGTCCTTGACTGAAAAATAGGAATAAAAACTAAATATAAACGGGTACACTTTCCACCTTTTCATCATTTTCAACAACGTTTCAGATCACAAAGAAATTTCATCAAACGATCTCGTACATAAAAATAACATAAAAAAATAAAAATAAAATATGACTGCGTTCAAAGTAATGGCAATATATATATATATTTTTTAACATTTTTCTATGGAACAAAAAAATCTACAACTCATTTACAAATTGAGCGACTTCCCTTGAGTATACAGTATAGCTTCCGTGACACACTCTACACAGCCTCCCACCACCATGTTATGTTATATGTTAATGAGACATAACCCCGAGACTTCCGCCCGATTTATTGACACTACACGACCTTCCCTCGCACTCTGAATATCCCACATCTCGACCACGTTATGAGTTCTAATGCGTAGAGTCGAGGGTTTTCCGTGTCTATATTGGAAGAGTGGATACCCTTTCTTCTATTCTTTGTCTATCCTATCTCTTCTTCTCTTCCTTTGTCTCTCCCATCTCTCCTTTTTATCCATCCATTACTTTATCTCTCCTTCTCTTAATCTTTTCTTTTCCTCTTTCTCGGTATATTTATCTTTTATATTTGTCTTATATAATCTCTATCACTTTATCAGTCTTTCTATCACTTTCTTTCCTTGTCTTCTTCTTATCTTATTTTCACTCTAGTTGTCCCTTTTGTTATCTTTCATCTCTATTATCTTTCTCGTATTGTATTCCTCCGCATTTTTAACTTTCTATCATTCTTTATTTTTCCTTTTTTTTATCTTCCCATCACTGCATCATTCTACTTTTTCCCTTCTTTCTATTTATTTATCTCTCATTCTCCATCTGTATATATTTATAATTCTATCTCTCCGTATCTCTATCTCACCGCCTCTACATCCATTTAAATATCCTTGTCTCTATATTTTTATCTCTATATTTCTCTCTCCATATCTCTATCTCTCCCTATCTCTATCTTTCTATCTCTCCATCTCCCTACTCTCTCGCTCTATCTTCCCATCTTTGTCAAGGAAGCCGTAGATGGGTATGTAATGGGAAATAATTAAGGCGACACAACTCTCCCGGGTGTACTAGATGGACTCTAGATGCAAGAGGCAGGAGTGAGTCACAAGCGGCAGAGAGCACAGTGTGTTGGGTGACTGGGAGGGAGAGACTACTGAACGAGGATATATCATAGTGATATGGAAGAGAAAGGAGCAGCGAAAAGTAGGCTAATTGGGATTAACTGGTATAATGTGTAAGTGATAACTGAACTGAGAATAGAAATTGGATAAAACAGTGTCTAATTAAAAAAAACGGATGATAAAGAGAGAGAAATAAGGGTTATGAATGTGATGGAAGGACAAGGTTGGTTAGGATGTGAATGTACTTATGCGTATATCTATGTTACACTAAATAGGGTTTATTGTTTAATAGTGATGACTTCTCTGTGTTTCTTCCATTTCTTCTTCTCTTTTTTTTTGGGGGGGGGGGGGTGGGAGGGGTGAGGCCTGACTGATCGTAGATAATTATTTAGCTCACCATAATACATATAAATGAATAGTTTCATAGAAAACCTAACCTAACCTAAAGGTTACATTTGTGACTTTCTATGATTCTGTTCCTACTTTCTCCAGGTAGCCACTAGGAAATAAATCATAAAAATATCCAAGCGCTTTCGTGTTTCTGATTCTTAGTGGCTACACGTATGTTAAATAGATCATCGGTTCTTTGTGATTGTTATGCCCAAATCGCCCATTGAGATCGGAAACAGAGAGTACAAGTGTATTTGGGGGCAAAAATAGCTTACTGTACAATACACTGGCTGGTGGACACTCGTACCAGACCTCAGTGTTGCTTGTGGAAGGTGTCAGAATAGTGGAGCGACGTGTGTGGAAGGTAAGCGGGTAGTTAAACGTTATCATTACCCCTTCTACGAGTCATATGGCAATTTATAATCGCTGGTAAAAGAATGTTAGACATGTGAGAAACAGACTGTTCAGCTGACGAAACAATTTTAAGAGTCGATCAAAAGGAAAAAAAATACTGAAAACCTTAGCCTCTAGGTCAGGGGTTCTCAACCAGGGGGGAATTCCCCCCAGGGGGGGATTTCAGGTTTTCAAGGGGGGGAATTGGGACCACAGATTAGCAAACTCAAACTGTTAGAATGTTGATCTTTTTATTGCCTTTGAGCTCCCCAGGGCGGCACAAAATTCAGTATGCATCGGTTACCTGCTGCAAGCAGTCTATCAAACCGTTCACCACAAGCTCCTGAACCGTAAGGATCAAAATAGATTACCCATAGACAGGGCTGCCACAAGGGAAAGACATAGGCGCCATCGAGTGGTCCGTCTGCAAGTACCCTTACGAAAGCTTACGCTTTGCTTAGAGTCCTAGACCTAGCCTCCTGTCACGGGTACCCCCACCCCTTACACCCCCTTACCCCTCGGTGAAGCGACACCGCTGCACCCCTGCCGGGCCCCCACTCTCGCAGATGACGTGTGACTCATACTTCAATGCTTGCAGTTCTGAGCAGTCTTCAATGATCCGCGCTACTGAGAGGTCACGCCGGGTTTTCTCTCCGTTAGCTCCTGTGTTGTTTGCCACTTTTTGTGAGTATTTTGTTGGTTTAGCACTCACATTGGTGACTGTGCTTCTCTAGTTTTTGTGGTGTTAACATGGACCATAATCTTCCATATTTGTGCATTTTACACATATTTTTTTTTGTGCGTCACTGGCATTATTTACTTCTTAATGCCAGCCATGTTGCTGATTAAATAAAAAATAAAGATAAATATTTCACTTTTTTATCTGTGAAAATATCCATTTATAGTTTTGACTTTTTCTTGTTTTTATTTACAGAATTTGGAGCCCATCATGAGTGTCAAAAAAAGAGGGTACGATCATTCATATATTGAATATGGATTCACATCCATCATCATCAATGGAGAAGAAAGGTCTCAATGTGTTATTTGTAGTAAAGCTTTGACAAATGATTCTATGAAACCAACAAAGTTGAAGCGACATTTGCAGAATATTCATCCTCAACACAAGGACAAGGACCAAAACTTTCTTGAACGTCATGGGAATGCTCTCAAAAAGATGAAGCTGGATTCAACAGGGGCATTCAAAGAAACAAACCAAAAGGTTACTGAAGCTTCTTATGTCGTAGCACTGGAGATAGCAAAGCAGAAAAAACCACATACAATTGGGGAAAATTTGATCAAACCTTGCTCTCTCAAGATGGTGGAAATTGTGTTGGGAAATGGATTGGAGAAAAAATTTGCAGCGGTTCCACTATCACACAGTACTGTTCAAAGGAGGATCAGCGATATGGCCATTGACATCAAGGATCAAGTTGTGCCGGAGATCAAGTCTTCAGCATTTGGCTTATTTTCAATTCAACTTGATGAATCGACTGATGTGGCATCGTGTTCCCGGTTGATGGTGTTAGCAAGGTATCCTCTTGAAACAACTACCAAGGCCTCGGATATTTTGGAAAAGGTTTCATCTTTCTTTGAATCAGAAAATCTTTTGTGGGATAATATCTGTGGGTGCTGTACAGATGGAGCACCAGCTATGTTGGGGACAAAATCAGGATTTCAAGTTTGTGTGAAAAAGCGAGCTCCAAAAGTGAAAGGCATTCATTGTATGATCCATCGTCAGGCACTGGCCTCAAAAACACTTCCAGCTCCGCTTGGGAAGGTTTTGGATCAAACAATTCAAATTGTGAATTTTGTCAAAGGAGGAGCTCTCAACTCACGACTTTTCAAGCAGTTATGTACCGACATGGATGCAGCCCATCATTTGCTTCTTTTCCACACAAATGTTCGATGGCTGTCAAGAGGAAATGTAACTGAGCGAATATTTGAGCTTAGAGGAGGAATGGATCATGCGCCTTGCCTATTTGGTTGATATTTTTGAGCAGCTGGATAAACTGAATCTTCAGATGCAAGGAAGGAATACAAACATCATAAAATTCATGGATGCCTTGAAAGCTTTCATGAGCAAGCTGGAAAATTGGAAGAGAAAGGTCAATATAAAAAATGTTGCAATGTTTGAGAAAATGTCATCCGTTCTTGTTGTTGGTGGTGAAGACAAGGTGCTTCCACAATTTGCAAAAAATGAAATTTTGCAGCATTTGACAACACTGGAAAATGAATTCAGCCGATATTTTCCTGAACTCAGTGATGATGAGTTGGATTTAGTGCGAAATCCATTCAAATTGTCAGTTGAAAAAGTTCCTGATGATTGTCAAGATGAATTTCTGGAGCTGAAAACTGATTCGGGAGCAAGAGATATGTTCGATGAGAAATCAATCACAGAATTTTGGCCCTTGATGTGCGATTCCTACCCAAAAGTGGCAGAAAGAGCTATCCGTGCATTGCTTCCGTTTGTGTCGACATATCTTTGTGAGTCAGGCTTTTCAACTCTGTTGCAAATTAAAACGAAGCAACGTAGTAGATTAGAGGTAGAAAATGACCTGCGTTGTGCCCTTTCAAGCATTCCTCCGCATATCCCAGAATTGGCGAAGAAAAAACAATCACAGGTTTCTCATTGACTGTAATCTTCATCTGAATAAAATTAATTACAAATTTACAATATCCTGGTATTCTATTGAACTTTTTGTTTATTGCATTATGCTTCAGTTTGGTCTGTTAAGTAATTCATTATAAATATAAAAAACTATTTTACTTTTATTCAAGTTTTATAAATCCATCAACATTTTCAATTGGCATTTAATTTGTAAAACTCCACTATAAAAACAATCCATGTAAAATTGTAAATGTATTTGTACTAATATGGAAAAAATAAAGGATTTTCAGTATTATATGCATATTATTTGGAATGCACTTTTTGAGGCAGACAATCTTTGAAAGGAGGGGGGAATGACATTCTGACATATGGTGAAAGGGGTGCATGGGGCAAACAAGGTTGAGAACCACTGCTCTAGGTGTTGTGCCAATCTAACTGCACGGGAAAAGTTCCTGCCTGTGTTTGGTGGCCAGATCTGTGTTGTGGCAGGTAGAGAAGTGACTTCAGTTGTATGCCTAAAATGTTGATGACTGACTGGCAGGGCAGAAGCAAACCCGCTGATGTGAGGGTCACTTAGTGTCTCGTCAGATGGTGTTTGTTGACATAAAATTATTCTCACCTGTGTTTATATTGTGGTGTGTTGAGAAAAACGCCGTCTTCCTCAGAACACAATATATTTCAAAGTTCTATTAATGGGGGAGAGACAGTGGATAGCTTAGTGAGCAACCACGAACTTACGTTTATACTGCTGGAATCGTAAAGCATTTAGTAACAACATTGGTGCGGGGAGGCAGATAGACACAAGAGAAAAACATTCCCGACGTGATCCTTCCTCGGAAAAAGGTTTATTAGTAAGTTATTGAAAAGTTAAACTTAAAACTCTTTACGCAGCCACAAACTTTATACCCCAGTTCAAACACCTCAGTTGAAAAGTCAAAATCAAAATCAGACGAACTGTAGTTGATCAAATTCTCCCTTGACATATTCATTGGTATACAGTATGTCAGACCATCAACAACTGTTTAAAATGTTCTATGTTAGAAGCATCAGCAATATTTCATGCAACAAAAATAAATGATCACCATCAAGGGAATTGTTCTAACTAGGGGAATATGTGTAGCAATAAGTTAAAGTGACCCTAGCAGACACTATTTAAAGAAGAAAGATAAATTATTTAGTTTCGTACAAAATTTATGAAATTTTTATGTCCCACAGGTGGGACCAACTATGTTATATAGTAGTTATGATGTCAAGGTGTATTGCATAAGCGGAAAAATATTAGCTTAACATGTCTTGCAAAGGGAACCAGTCGTCATAATTATCTTTTACAAACATATGTAATGTTGTAAGGATAAGCTTTCTTGCTCCCGAAGGACAAGTGTGTTAAGAGATCCCGGGTCAAAAGATGCACATCAAAATACTCGGATCCAATGTTTACATCTCTTACTCTTTTAGTTTTAGTATCAATTAATTGACAAGTGGAACAGAATCAATTGTTACGAGCTTTGTGGTTGTATCTGACTTTATTGCACAAGGTATTTTGTATCAGCTCCTAATTTCCTTTTCTTGCTTCAGCGCTAGACTACTTCGTCAGCAGCTAATATCCTGTCCTTAGTCCGCTGCCTTGAAATTGGATCCGGTGATATTTTATGGGGCAGTTCTTGAGAATTAATTTGGGAATATTTCTACATTACTCGAAAGAATTCTATGATTTGGAATTTTTAATTTGATAAATCCTGATATTTTCTCTGTCACTCATTAACTAACAAGTTAATTTCAGTAGCCAACATGATCAAGTGAGATTTTGTCAATTGGTCTTTAAGTTGTGTCCACACCTGATGTAAGTTTTTGTTTCAGCTATAACTTGACGCTCGACTGAGAGCAGGAAGAGGAGGCATGTGCTTGGCAGAGGGACGCATTCTGGGGTAGCAACAATACTGATAGTGTGTGTTGGCACAAACTTGAGAGTCCTGCAGCCAAGGACAGATAGACTACCAAAACCCATGTAGAGGAAGAGGCTACCGCTGGTGAATATCGGTAAGCTGATGTTTGTTCGGAAGCTGATAAAAATAACTAGGAGATTATAAAGTGCCAGGGAGATGATGGATGTTACAGCCTTCGGGAGAGCCGGTGAGTTGTTTAGGTCACGTTTAGATAAGACAATTTCCTCCCCTAGAATAAAGTTATTGAAATGTTCAATATATGTAACACAGCGTTAATGTTATCCAGAGACTCTGAATGTATTTATAGTGTCGTTTGCCCAGTAAAGCGATAGTAAAGTGATCGTAACTCCTCGAAAATTTAATAAATAAGAAAAGCGAAGCGATGTCGTGCAGTACAACTGTATCCCAGAAATGCCCTCTTTTTCTTTTTTGCTCTTTTCCCTCTTCATTCTTTTTCCTCTCCCTTTTCTTTGGCAACTATCAACTTGTTTCTGTATCGGTCTGTGAGGGCCATGTATGTGTATCTCCATCTACACATATTCGTTCTATTTCTGACACAGGAACTAATATGTAATCATTTCTTTGTCTCCTGACAGTATTACCTGTAAGTTAATTCTTCTTTCACTATAACCCTTTACATTTAATAAATATTTTCCTTTTAATTCTTTTTTGCCAACATTATTATCTTCCAAATGTCTTTATATTTTCACCCGAAAATTCCACTTTTAACGAATTGTTTACCCTTCCTCTCTCTTCTGACGTCATTCATCCAGACAGTTCTAAAATAACAAACTTAATTTCTTTTCTCCTCAGATATCATAGTGATAGAGTTGTTAAGTAACTAGAATTATGTGGCACCTGATGGAATATATAATTTACAGTATATTCCTGGACTCCCAACTGGTATTAAATTTCCTTGATACTGTAGGTCAATGCTTCAGTTCAGCGGTGACACTTGTTCAGGCACCGCTTACTCAGTGGAGTTATTCATGGGGGGATGGAGTTTTTCATGGGAGGATGGAGTTATTCATGGGGGGATGGAGTTATTTATGGGGGATGGAGTTATTCATGGGAGGAGGGAGTTATTTATGGGACGCTATAGTTATTCATTGGAGGCTAGAATTATTCATGGAAGGTTAAAGTTTTCTTGCCTTAAAATATTTTTATATAGTGTAACATATTTCTGTGTTGAGCTTATATTCTTATTTATTTCCGTGTTATTTAATATTAATTTCGTGTAATTTATTAAAGGATTGAATTATCATTTATTACTACTGTACAGTTTATTAGTATCTAAAACAGTGGCTCGCCTGACTAAGCGTATCCAAATGATTCACAGTTCATAAGATTGAGTCGGAACATCTCGTATCCATTTAATGAACTACATTTGACCAATCATCTTCCCTCAGCTTATTGTCCACTTAGAATCTAGAAACTTTATAACCAATGAGAATTCTGTGCTGCCCCTTATAAAAATACACTCCGCACTCTCACCATC
>CAUDMG010000294.1:0-64358 GCA_958450375.1 Homarus gammarus
GGAATCGAATTTCTTTGTGATCGCTGTTTGCAAGTTCGTTCCCTACCTCGACATTGCTAATGAGGTTTTCTCTGTTTGACAAAACTAAATCCAATATATTATTACCCCGTGTGGGTTCGGTTATATGTTGACTTAGGAAACAGTCCTGGATCGTCTCGAGAAAATCCTCTGATTCTGAGTTTCCCGTAAGGTCGGTCCAATCTATTTGGCCAAGGTTAAAGTCGCCTACTATACAGACTTTGTTGTGTATGGAAGCCCTGCGCATTTCATCCCAGATAAGTCGCTCATTGACTCTGTCAAGATTGGGGGGTCTATATATTACTCCTGTGATTAATTTTTCCCGACCGTCGCTTAATTCTATCCAAATTGTTTCTGTATTCCTCTCAGTTTTTATTTCCTTATTTATTTCACACTTCAGATTATCCCTAACATAGATTGCTACTCCGCCTCCTTTCCTGGTCTGCCTATCGGTATGGAACAGTTTGTAACCCGCAATTTGGTATTCGACTGGTAATTCACGTGTGTCTAGGTTGATCCATGTTTCAGTGAATGCAATTATATCGATTTCTTCTGTACATACCAAGGCCCTAATATCATCCATTTTGTTTCTCATACTTCTACTGTTCGCGTAATATACATTTAAGTTAGTCGTGTTCTGAGTCCTTCCCTTACCGCGTTTAGTTTTAAACTCCCTGTCTAATTTAGTTATGTCATCATTCCTAACACTATTTCCCTGTAATCTTTCGCCTTGTTTACCCGCTCCCACTGCAGTCTCCTCCACCCCCGTGCCCCTATGTTCTCTTAGCAGTTTAAAGACTTCGATATCTTTTGAACTGCCCCCTCTAGAGCCCCAGCCAGGGTTGCTACTCCATCCCTAGACAGGTGCACCCCATCCCTAGCATAAAGGTCCCTTCTGCCATAGAAGTTGTCCCAGTTGTCAATGAATGGGACTGATATTGACTTGCAATATCTGTCAAGACGGTCGTTAACACCAACCGCCCTTGACAACCATTCACTGCCAACTCTCCTTCTAGGCAGGACACCGCATATGATAGGGATCCCTCCCTTAGTCCTAATACGATCTATGGCTGCCTTGAACTTATCAAGAAGCTCCTCGCTCCTACACCGGCCAATATCATTGCCTCCTGCACTGAGGCAGATAATGGGTTTGTTCCCATTACCAGACAAGATATTGTCCATCCTGTCAATTATATCCCCCACCCCAGCTCCTGGCAAACACACCCTCATCCTATTTTTGTTTTTACCACAAAAGGCCCTGTCCATGTACCTTACCTGTGAGTCACCAACAATTAAAGTTTTTATACCTTCCTTGTCATCCCTGTCTGTACTAACGTCCAATTCGTCTATCAAGGGACTGAACGGGTTGGTACACTTAGCTGTTGTTGTCGTTGTTGTCGTATCCTTGGTGTGCTTCTTCACCAAAAGCTTTGTCTTCCCACTACTCACAATTTTCCACTCGCTTGATTTTTCGTCAGCCACTGGCTTTACTCGTCCAGCCTCTCCTTTTAACATCGCCAGCTCTTCCCTTAATTTCAAGTTCTCCAACTTGACCTTCGCCAATTCTTCAGTGGACCACTCCAGTTTGGTCACCAAACTCTCATTATACTATATATATATATATATATATGCAAGTAAATCACTGTAGGTGCGCGTGATCTAGGTATATGCTGATAACCACCAGGAAAGAAGAAAACACGAAGTTCCCAGGCGCTTTCGTGTAATTCACATCTTCAGGGGTGAGTGAAGATGTGAATTACACGAAAGCGCTTGGGAACTTCGTGTTTTTCTTCTTTCCTGGTGGTTATCAGCATATATATATATATATATATATATATTATATATATATATATATATATATATATATATATATATATATATATATATATGCTGATAACCACCAGGAAAGAAGAAAACACGAAGTTCCCAAGCGCTTTCGTGTAATTCACATCTTCAGGGGTGAGTACAGACTAGATAGAGTAATGCAGAACAAGATGAATATATACAGAGGAGGGTGAGACCAGGTCCACAATGGTCAGGTAATGACCCTACTAATCTTTAAATGGCACACAACGGTTGGTGGTTGGGTCAGATGGGACAGTGACCCGCCCTCTCACCTGATCACAAATCTTCTTAATTACAAAGTTGTCCAGCTTGTACATACCGTTACTCAAATTCATGTTGAATGCTTCGGTATGTTTAATAAGACTAGATTCTATGATGTTCCTACTATCAATTGAATTACATGGTAATATTGAGGAGGCATTATCCCAGTCAATGCAATGCTTGTTATCCCTCAAATGAACAAACAGAGCATTGGATTCCTGGCCTGTCCTGACACTGTATTTGTGTTGTTTAATTCTAGTTACAAGATCTTTACCTGTCTGGCCTAAGTAAAACATATTACATTCCTTGCAAGGAACTTTATAAATGCAACCAATTGTGTTGTTGGGGGAGTTCTTGATTAACATTTGTTTAACAGTGCATGAGTTTTTAAATGCCACATTGACGTTCCAAGATTTTAGCTGTGCCGGAATGTGTGAGAAATTTTTGTGAAATGGTAATATTAAGATATTCTTATGGTCATGGGTGGGCTTGGGATCAGTTCTATAAAAAGTTTTCTTAGTAATGTTTAAGCATTTATCTATGAAAGATCTAGGGTATTTAAGGTTTGAGCCAATATTATATATATATTTGTATTCCTCATCGATGAATTCCGGACTGCAAATTCTCAAGGCACGTAAAAACATTGTTGTAAATACTGACTGTTTGACTTTATTATGGTGGGCAGAATAATAATGAATGTATGAACACACATTGGTTGGTTTTCTATAAATACTGAACTTAAAAGTGTTACCTATTCTGTGTATCAGACAGTCTAGGAATGGCAATTTACAGTCTTGCTCTAATTCCACAGTGAATTTGATCGAGGGGGCTAAGTTGTTAAGTTGTGGTAGGAAAACTTTTAGGTCCTCATTACATGGCCAGAGACATAATACATCATCAACATATCTAAACCAGACTGCTGAGGGTGGTAAAATATTACTTAATAGTTTCTTTTCAAAGAATTCCATATATAGGTTGCTTAATACAGGTGAGAGTGGATTACCCATTGCCATACCAAATTTTTGAGCATAATATTCCCCATTGAATTCGAATTTGCAATCCTTAATACATAGTTTGATGAGTTCGATGAAGTCATCTTTCGAGACGGGCAGTGAAATGTTATCCAGGGAATCTATGAGGAACTCTAGTAAATCATCAACTGGGACCTTTGTAAAAAGTGACGTTACATCAAAGCTGACCAGTTTAAAATCATGATTAATGTGCAAGTTATTGAGTTTATCAACCAGATCCATATTATAAACTCATAAATAATCCTCTCAACACTGTCAACACCCAGTTCAACAAAAAACTTAAGTCCCTATTGAGAGGCAAAGCTACTCTCATTAAACATCTTACTTCAACGTCCCCTCCACTGCCTTACATGTACGGTTTAATCAAGACCCACAAGCCCAATAACCCAGCAAGACCCATCATTAGCTCTGTTGGGTCAATCTCTTATAAACTATCTAAATGGTTAGTTTCCTTACTAAACCCCCTAGTTGGCAACATTTCTAACTCCAATATCAAGAATAATATGGATCTGGTTGATAAAGTTCCTTGCAAGGAATGTAATATGTTTTACTTAGGCCAGACAGGTAAAGATCTTGTAACTAGAATTAAACAACACAAATACAGTGTCAGGACAGGCCAGGAATCCAATGCTCTGTTTGTTCATTTGAGGGATAACAAGCATTGCATTGACTGGGATAATGCCTCCTCAATATTACCATGTAATTCAATTGATAGTAGGAACATCATAGAATCTAGTCTTATTAAACATACCGAAGCATTCAACATGAATTTGAGTAACGGTATGTACAAGCTGGACAACTTTGTAATTAAGAAGATTTGTGATCAGGTGAGAGGGCGGGTCACTGTCCCATCTGACCCAACCACCAACCGTTGTGTGTCATTTAAAGATTAGTAGGGTCATTACCTGACCATTGTGGACCTGGTCTCACCCTCCTCTGTATATATTCATCTTGTTCTGCATTACTCTATCTAGTCTGTACTCACCCCTGAAGATGTGAATTACACGAAAGCGCTTGGGAACTTCGTGTTTTCTTCTTTCCTGGTGGTTATCAGCATATACCTAGATCACGCGCACCTACAGTGATTTACTTGCATATATATATATATATATATATATATATATATATATATATATATATATATATATATATATATAATATATAATATATATATATATATATATATATATATATATATATATATATATATATATATATATATATATATATTTATGTAGATCCACAATGGAAACGTGGATAAGGTATATCTTGAAAATATCACATATAATGTGTGTGTGTGTGTGTGGTCTGGACTGTAGTAAAACCCCATAAGGTATGACAAGTGTGGAAAAAAATATCTCCATGGATTATCTGTATTACAATTACGGGAGAAAAAGAAGGAAAATGTTTACAAAAAGTCTTACCTGAGTGACACTCACTGAAAAATATAATGCTTATAAAACAACAACATTACTAGACTGAAACACGCACACACTCTGTTTTTCTCCCTCTTTACACACACACACACACACACACACACACACTAAGCATTGGGTGGAAAAAAAATCTCCGAAGCTTTAACAGTTTTACTTGAGACAAGATGACTAAGAATTTATACACAATATATCACGACATTTGTGTTGCCCCCAGCAGCTGACAGCTTCACATATATTCTCACGTGTTCCGAGCATCTTAACATTGGATCGCCTAGCGTTTTATTCCAAAGGATTTCTCGTAGCTTGAATTTGTAACTTAAGAAGGAAAAGCTAAGAATATTTAAGTGAGTAAGTGAGTTAGTCAGAGGGACAGATCAACACTGAAGATGACTTACAGAAGAAACATCATTATTAATCCGTTAGAAAGAAGGAAATGATGTATTTTGTAGAAATAAAAATATAATTAAAACTAAACTTCAAGACTTTATACCGGTTATCAACCAAGATAAACCAAAGTAGCTAGACACTGGATTAAGATACAATATACAGTAAGATAAACCAGACCATGCCGGAGATAAGTTATCAATTTATGAAGGCAAATACAAGTTGGTACTAAGCAGAAGTGCCCTTCTGCACCCTCGTTTGAGTCGGCTGCTTACCAGAAGTATTTAGTAGTAAAGTCGCTTACTGGTGTGTCGATTATGGGTATCGACGTCATTGATGTACTGGATTGCGGTCGCGAGTCTCATGTCTCCCCCCAGAGTCCTCCTGGTGGAGGTGTCATCTCCGGAGGACAGTGCAGGTCTAGCCCTTGACGGCTGAAGAAGTGGCATATAACAATTGTGTAATTCAATAACAATTATTTGGTGAACCTATGTGTTGGAGATCAAGAATTTGTAGCAGAAACTGATATCTATCAAGCGGTCTTTGACTGCATGAGTTACTTTCATATTTACGAGGGAATGTGCTGAAATATTGTCTTATGTAATCAAATGGGAAAACATTAGCCGTGAAAATCTTTTGAATAATTCCCCATTAGGTTAAGTGATCAGGCTAGGGGCGAATAAGTCCAACCTAACAAGAATTATATCTCTTATTTTAACCTAACTTGCATAAATTTGAAATTTATTAATTTAATTTTTTTCGTGATTAGTAAAAAAGATTCACTATTTCAGACTAACTGTTAATACCCCATTAGTGTCAGTGACAAGTCTAGCCAGATAAGTTATTTGGGAGAGCAATAATCTCTCATTGTTATCCTGTTTTTGTTGTACTTTATTTATTTTGTGACCAGTAACGAGCACTGGCCACATACAAGAAGGTTACTGGGTGAATTTACTTTATTGCTTCATTTGACATATTGCTCAACCCAAAACGTAAATATTTAATTTAACAGATAACAGCAAATGCTCATAATTAATGTATCTCATGCATAGTGTAAGTTTAGCGAAGCATTCTAATTACTTTACAGTTACCTGATATAAGGAAGTACATGGAGAGGTCTTGGTCTCGGAGACAGACATATTAAAGTAACAAATACTTATTCTGAGCAGTGCTGAACATATTATGCGCTTTGGGCAAAGATTAATTGCTGACCAGTGAGATTTAGTGGCCCATGCTAATTTACTCTGGATGCATGACTGCAATTACTTACCTTGACCATATTGCTCAAATAAGTGAAGGGTCATTGAAAGTTTTATTTTGAAGTTTGCATAGTGTCATAGATAAATTTGATTAATTTTAAATGGAGAAATTACTGTACGGAATTATTGAGGATGTCATGCTAAAATCTTTGCTCTATAAATTTGTGTATTGTGAAATTGTGACAAAAACCACCACGTCAAACTATTTTTTTTTCGGAATTTCATTATTGGTGGTTCATAGTAATTATACGATGTTATTTTGTGTGATAAATTTACGTATATAATGTCTCATTTATGCTAACCCTTACATGTATATGAAGGCACAATTACTGTCTATTAATGTTCGTGTTTTCCGTAACTGACTATGTTATTATGTTAACTCCTTCAAATTCTTATGGTTGAAAACTTTAGGAGTCCGAGCTGATTGTTGGAGATTCTCATACATTTTAAGTATATATATATATATATTTCATGTAAATCCACAATGAAAACGTGGATAAGATAAATCTTGATAAAATCACACGGGAGAATGGAAACAACGGTACTCCGTTGTTTCCATTCTCCCGTGTGATTTTATCAAGATATATATATATATATATATATATATATATATATATATATATATATATATATATATATATATATATATATATGTATGTATGTATATATATATATATTACTGAGATGTCTCATTCAAAGAAAATGAAGTGCTCTAAAGAGTACATAATATTTGTATTCACATGATCATCAAAGGAAATCAAGATGTACCTCAGTGCGTCGTTTGTTGTCAAACACTCAGTAATGTTGCCACGCACCCCAGTCGGTTGCAACGATATTCAGCGAGAGAATCATCACGAACTGGCTAACAAGGCCAAAGAATAAATCGTTGCAAAGACAACATTTTTGAAACAAGCGAGACTAGATAGCAGCGGATCCATTCGCCAACGGTTAACGAAAGTTGTTGAGGCATCTTTCGAACTTTCGCTTATAATCGCCTTGCATGATGCGTGCTGCAGAACTGATTCTTGGTAAGAAGTTGTAACAAGCTTTCACAAATTTGGTTTTCGAATTCCACAGTAGACATACTGGACCAAGTGGTAGAGAAAATTCGATCGTCGTCACTATTGGTCATTCAGTGTGACGAGAAGCCAGACGTGGTACAATGTTATCATCTCCGGAATCCTTTGGTACTGATGTGGAGGATGTCCCTGATGATAGAAAGAGGAGTTTCTGGAAATGAAGTTCAATTCGTCAGCCCACGATGATTTTTGTTGTCTAAGTTTAGGGAAGTTTGGAGAAGTTTTGGTTGAAATATGTCCCTATTTTCTCAAAACTCAGTCAGCACACATTGCGAGTAATGGCTCCATTTCCTTCACAAACCTCCGTGAGGCAGGCCTTTTAGCGCTTTTTCCTGTGAAAATCAAGTGCCGAAACAGGTTGAATGTTAAGGGCGACATGCAGAGTGCTCTTTCTTTAATCTCACCAAGAAATACTTGTGTGTGGGGAAGAAACAGTGCCAACCTTCCCATTGATAATGATCATGTATATAATACGGCTGAGTTTAAGAAAATATAGTATTCTGTCACAACAACAAAAACGTTGTTGATTTGTTTGTAGGCTTTGTAATTTCCCAAAAGTATAAACGTGTTAAGAGTGTACCGACCTTCCCCTAGATTATGGTTAATATGGACTCAATACAGTATGATTCATTAAAGTCAAACAGTGTTTTTGTTTTTTGTTTTAGATATAGACTTTTTTATGGTAGTGTAATCAATAATATTTGAAATGCAAGCGAGGAAGAATTACTGCCAACGATCCCATTATTTATGTAAATATGAAAATGATTTCGAAAATTTTTCATTCTTAGTCCATTTTTGTTTAATTCCCGCAGTAAAGGTGTTACAAAGCACAACTATTTCTAACATATTTTTCTTAGGGATTAGGGGAGGCGACACACGTTGAAGAATGGTGGGGGGGGGGGGGGGCAGCTCCACGAACGTTAAGAACTCCAGGTAAAATTATTACACAACAATGTATTATCATCTTCCGTTATGTTGGTGCTGAGAGACGAGTGCATTATGTGTCTCTCCCAGCCTCCCACATTATGTTGGTGCTAGGAGAAGAGTGCGTTATATCTCTCTCCCAGCCTCTCACATTATGTTCATGCTGAGAGAAGAGTGCATTATCTGTCTCTCCCAGCCTCCCACATTATGTTGGTGCTGAGAGAAGAGTGCATTATGCGTCTCTCCCAGCCTCCCACATTATGTTGGTGCTAGGAGAAGAGTGCGTTATATCTCTCTCCCAGCCTCTCACATTATGTTCATGCTGAGAGAAGAGTGCATTATGTATCTCTCCCAGCCTCCCACATTATGTTGGTGCTGGGAGAAGAGTGCATTATGTGTCTCTCCCAGCCTCCCACATTTTGTTGGTGCTAGGAGAAGAATGAGTTATGTGTGTCTCCCAGCCTCCCACATTATGTTGGTGCTGGGAGAAGAGTGTGTTATTTTTCTCTCCCAGCCTCCCACATTATGTTGGTGCTAGGAGAAGAATGCATTATGTATCTCTCCCAGCCTCCCACATTATGTTGGTGCTGGGAGAAGTGTGCATTATGTGTCTCTCCCAGCCTCCCACATTATGTTGGTGCTAGGAGAAGAATGTGTTATGTGTCTCTCCCAGCCTCCCACATTATGTTGGTGCTGGGAGAAGAGTGTGTTATTTTTCTCTCCCAGCCTCCCACATTATGTTGATGCTGAGAGAAGAGTGCATTATGTATCTCTCCCAGCCTCCCACATTATGTTGGTGCTGGGAGAAGAGTGCATTATGTGTCTCTCCGAGCCTCCCACATTTTGTTGGTGCTAGGAGAAGAGTGCGTTATGTCTCTCTCCCAGCCTCTCACATTATGTTGGTGCTGGGAGAAGAGTGCGTCATGTGTCTCTCCCAGCCTCCCACATTATGTTGGTGCTAGGAGAAGAGTGCATCATGTGTCTCTCCCACTCCTCCCACATTATGTTGGTGCTAGGAGAAGAGTGCATGATGTGTTTCTCCCAGCCTCCCACATTATGTTGGTGCTGACAGAAGAGTGCATTATGTGTCTCTCCTAGCTTTCCACATTATGTTGGTGCTAGGAGAAGAGTGTGTTATGTGTCTTTCGCTGACACCCACATTATGATGGTGCTAGGAGAAGAGTGCATCAAGTGTCTCTCCCAGCCTCCCACATTATGTTGGTGCTGAGAGAAGAGTGCATTATGTGTCTCTCACAGCCTCCCACATTATGTTGGTGCTAGGAGAAGAATGCATCATGTGTCTCTCCCAGCCTCCCACATTATGTTGGTGCTGAGAGAAGAGTGCATTATGTATCTCTCCCAGCCTCCCACATTATGTTGGTGCTGGGAGAAGAGTGCATTATGTGTCTCTCCCAGCCTCCCACATTTTGTTGGTGCTAGGAGAAGAATGTGTTATGTGTGTCTCCCAGCCTTCCACATTATGTTGGTGCGAGGGAAAGAATGTGTTATTTGTCTTTCCCATCCTCCCACATTATGTTGGTGCTGGGAGAAGAATGTGTTATGTGTCTCTCCCTGCCTCCCACATTATGTTGGTGCTGGGAGAAGAATGCATTATGGGTCTCTCCCAGCCTCCCACATTATGTTGGTGCTGGGAGAAGAATGCATTATGGGTCTCTCCCAGCCTTCCACATTATGTTGGTGCAGGGAGAATAGTGTGTTATGTGTCTCTCCCAGCCTTCCACATTATGTTGGTGCGAGGAGAAGAGTGCGTTATGTGTCTCTCCCAGCCTCCCACATTATGTTGGTGCTAGGAGAAGAGTGCATTATGGGTCTCTCCCAGCCTCCCACATTATGTTGGTGCTAGGAGAAGAATGTGTTATTTGTCTCTCCCTGCCTCCCACATTATGTTGGTGCTAGGAGAAGAGTGCATTATGGGTCTCTCCCAGCCTCCCACATTATGTTGGTGCTGGGAGAAGAGTGCATTATGGGTCTCTCCCAGCCTCCCACATTATGTTGGTGCTGGGAGAAGAATGCGTTATTTGTCTCTCCCAGCCTCCCACATTATGTTGGTGCTGGGAGAAGAGTGCATTATGTGTCTCTCCCAGCCTCCCACATTATGTTGGTGCTAGGAGAAGAGTGCATTATGGGTCTCTCCCACTCCTCCCACATTATGTTGGTGCTGGGAGAAGAGTGCATTATGTGTCTCTCCCTGCCTCCCACATTATGTTGGTGCTAGGAGAAGAATGCGTTATTTGTCTCTCCCAGCCTCCCACATTATGTTGGTGCTAGGAGAAGAATGTGTTATGTGTCTCTCCCTGCCTCCCACATTATGTTGGTGCTAGGAGAAGAATGTGTTATTTGTCTCTCCCAGCCTCCCACATTATGTTGGTGCTAGGAGAAGAGTGCGTTATGTGTCTCTCCCAGCCTCCCACATTATGTTGGTGCCAGGAGAAGAGTGCATCATGTGTTTCTCCCACTCCTCCCACATCATGTTGGTGCTAGGAGAAGAGTGCATTATGTGTTTCTCCCAGCCTCCCACATTATGTTGGTGCTGACAGAAGAATGCATTATGTGTCTCTCCCACTCCTCCCACATTATATTGGTGCTAGGAGAAGAGTGCATCATGTGTTTCTCCCACTCCTCCCACATTATGTTGGTGCTAGGAGAAGAGTGCGTTATGTGTCTCTCCCAGCCTCCCACATTATGTTGGTGCTAGGAGAAGAGTGCATCATGTGTTTCTCCCACTCCTCCCACATTATGTTGGTGCTAGGAGAAGAGTGCATTATGTGTTTCTCCCAGCCTCCCACATTATGTTGGTGCTGACAGAAGAGTGCATTATGTGTCTCTCCTAGCTTTCCACATTATGTTGGTGCTGACAGAAGAATGCATTATGTGCCTCTCCCAGCCTCCCACATTATGTTGGTGCTAGGAGAAGAATGCATCATGTGTCTCTCCCAGCCTCCCACATTATGTTGGTGCTAGGAGAAGAATGCATCATGTGTCTCTCCCAGCCTCCCACATTTTGTTGGTGCTAGGAGAAGAGTGTGTTATTTTTCTCTCCCAGCCTCACACATTATGTTGGTGCTAGGAGAAGAATGCATTATGTATCTCTCCCAGCCTCCCACATTATGTTGGTGCTAGGAGAAGAGTGCATTATGTGTCTCTCCCAGCCTCCCACATTATGTTGGTGCTAGGAGAAGAGTGCATTATGTGTCTCTCCTAGCTTTCCACATTATGTTGGTGCTGAGAGAAGAGTGCATTATGTATCTCTCACAGCCTCCCACATTATGTTGGTGCTAGGAGAAGAATGTGTTATGTGTGTCTCCCAGCCTCCCACATTATGTTGGTGCTAGGAGAAGAGTGTGTTATTTTTCTCTCCCAGCCTCACACATTATGTTGGTGCTAGGAGAAGAGTGCATTATATGTCTCTCCCAGCCTCCCACATTATGTTGGTGCTGACAGAAGAATGCATTATGTATCTCTCCCAGCCTCCCACATTATGTTGGTGCTGGGAGAAGAGTGCATTATGTGTCTCTCCCAGCCTCCCACATTATGTTGGTGCTAGGAGAAGAGTGCATTATGTGTCTCTCCCAGCCTCCCACATTATGTTGGTGCTGGGAGAAGAATGTGTTATTTTTCTCTCCCAGCCTCACACATTATGTTGGTGCTAGGAGAAGAATGCATTATGTATCTCTCCCAGCCTCCCACATTATGTTGGTGCTGGGAGAAGAGTGCATTATGTGTCTCTCCCAACCTCCCACATTATGTTGGTGCTAGGAGAAGAATGTGTGATTTGTCTCTCCCAGCCTCCCACATTATGTTGGTGCTGGGAGAAGAATGTATTATGTGTCTCTCCCAGCCTCCCACATTATGTTGGTGCTGGGAGAAGAGTGCATTATGTGTCTCTCCCAGCCTCCCACATTATGTTGGTGCTAGGAGAAGAATGTGTGATTTGTCTCTCCCAGCCTCCCACATTATGTTGGTGCTGGGAGTAAAATGCACTATGTGTCTCTCCCAGCCTCCCACATTATGTTGGTGCTAGGAGAAGAATGTGTGATTTGTCTCTCCCAGCCTCCCACATTATGTTGGTGCTGGGAGAAGAATGTATTATGTGTCTCTCCCAGCCTCCCACATTATGTCGGTGCTGGGAGAAGAATGTGTGATTTGTCTCTCCCAGCCTCCCACATTATGTTGGTGCTAGGAGAAGAATGCATTATGTGTCTCTCCCAGCCTCCCACATTATGTTGGTGCTAGGAGATGAATGTGTGATTTGTCTCTCCCTGCCTCCCACATTATGTTGGTGCTAGGAGAAGAATGCATTATGTGTCTCTCCCAGCCTCCCACATTATGTTGGTGCTAGGAGAAGAATGTGTGATTTGTCTCTCCCTGCCTCCCACATTATGTTGGTGCTAGGAGAAGAATGCATCATGTGTCTCTCCCAGCCTCCCACATTATGTTGGTGCTGGGAGAAGAGTGCATCTTGTGTCTCTCCCAGCCTTCCACATTATGTTGGTGCTAGGAGAAGAATGCATCATGTGTCTCTCCCAGCCTCCCACATTATGTTGGTGCTGAGAGAAGAGTGCATTATGTGTCTCTCACAGCCTTCCACAATATGTTGGTGCTGGGAGAAGAATGCATCATGTGTCTCTCCCAGCCTCCCACATTATGTTGGTGCTGGGAGAAGAATGCATCATGTGTCTCTCCCAGCCTCCCACATTATGTTGGTGCTGAGAGAAGAGTGCATTATGTGTCTCTCACAGCCTTCCACAATATGTTGGTGCTGGGAGAAGAATGCATCATGTGTCTCTCCCAGCCTCCCACATTATGTTGGTGCTGGGAGAAGAGTGCATCATGTGTCTCTCCCAGCCTTCCACATTATGTTGGTGCTAGGAGAAGAATGCATTATGTGTCTCTCCCAGCCTTCCACAATATGTTGGTGATGCACGAAAAGAGTGATTTACACCTGATCATTCGCTGTACACAAAGGACTGTGATAGTGTGTGTAGAGTATTGTAGGCAACATACGGTATTGTGATTGTGTGGTAAATACTACACTGCTCAAACTAAAGTGACAAAATATTCACTATATAAAAACACCAACCCAGTTAGAGCAGCTGTCCTGGTGAATAACGTGATGATGTAAGATATAATAAGATAATGGCGAAGTAATGGGTGATGATAATTGCTAAAACTTTGACGAAGCAAAATACAGACAATTGTAATGTAAAGAACAAATGTTTAATTAAAAAACTGAATAAAATGAAGAAGAAAAATAATAAAAGAAGAAACAGCCTGAGGGAGAGGTTGTCCGATAACAATATCAGGATAAACAACTTCTTTCTTATTGATCTCCCAAACTTTTTCCTTTGGGAGATTAAAGACTTTTTACAACTTCCAACCTTTTTAACTGTGTGTGTGTGTGTGTGAAGTTACTTAAGGCTTCTTGTTTTTGTCTGGGAAGGTATATTACTCGTGGTTGGATTTTTTTTTTTAAGACACTACCACAGAGAAGTGTGGTAGTTCGATTCCCGGGCGCTCGCAGTTCACCCAACTGTAAATTTGTACCTATGTTTACAAGGTGGGGAAGTGAAAGCAGTCGAGTGCAGTATCGGCCCTGCTGCTCCTTGCGTACCGAAGGCTTAGTATACAGTGCATACCCACACTGTCCCTAACGGGCAGTCAAGCCTGTGGGATCAACTTTCACATTTTTTTTCAGACCACAGAGAAGAGAAAAATTATTATTCACGGAAAATTGGAATTATGTTTCCTGAACTGGGCAAATATTGTCTTATCATACCGGGGTGATATGAGAAGACAATATTTGCCCAGTTCAAGAAAAATAATTCAATTTTCCGTTAACGGTCTTAAAAAAATTTAAATATATATATATATATATATATATATATATATATATATATATATATATATATATATATATATATATTTAATTATTTATTTATTTATTTTATTTACATACAAGCTCACACATCGCAATTTGAATACCCTTAGTGTGCAGGAGTCATTCTTTCACTAGACTGCTATGTTGAGCCACTGGAACAAGGAGCGCAATGGTCTATTTCTCCCGTAGTTATAATAAGCGTGGATCCCAGCTCGTTCAGGAACTTGTGGGTCATAGTGCCTCAGGTTCCCAGAGTGTTTGATCCTATAATTATGCAGTAAAGTAATATTTACTGTTTAAGTTCCTCTATTTTCCTTGCTTCTGGTTTTCTCTTGAGCCTGCTGACCCCCCCCCCCCCACTCCCCAGCTACACTGTTGGTGAGATAAAGAGACACCAAAGGTAGGAGTACACATGTAGTCCCACTCCAGCTGTTTTACTTCCTTTCTGGGGGTTAAATTGATTCCTTCTAAACGTTTGTTCTTGGATATGTAGACCTACGGTATCCTATATGCTGGGCAGCCTTCAGGGTTTATCTCATCTTAGTGATATCCTTAACTTCGTTATGCCTTGCATGAAAACCCACCTGAGGCCCCACATACGAGGGCATGTTTGCTTTGGTGGTCTTCCTCTTCACTGATGTTGATGAGGAAGGCACCTGCTGGTGGTGAGACGTGTGTATGTGGTGGGCTCCGTGTTTTTCACCGAAAAACAAAATCATTTGAGGAGTACCCAGCCTGATTTCTAGATAATCCGATTCGTGAGTAACTAGTGAGTGATGTGACCAGTACAATATCGATCTTTGATCCCCCTAAGTAGATATATTTGTCGATTTACTGGTGACTCTGTGACTCCGTGACTCCCCTCAGTGCCACGGCTTGTAATCTGAGCCCCTGGCCACCCCACCGTCCCATCAGGCCGGCCACCCCCGCTGACCACACAGCTTGACCGACTCTCTACTGCCAGCTACACTCCCTTCATTAGCTCCGATATGTCTAAGTTGACTGCTTGTGACAAAAATTCAAATTTCATGAAACAACAACTGGCTGATGTGATAATGGAAGTCCAATGGACTCTCATACGACAAATGAATAAGGAGACCATCGGGAAACTAGAGGAAGCTGACCGGCTAAGTAAGGTTAGAAGAAGCTTGGAATTCTCGCAAGGGGAAATTCGAGACTTAAAGGCAAATTTGAACATTGAAACTAAACAGAACCGAACACTCAAGACCCAAGTTCAACAGTTGAGCGAGGAGAAATCCAAGCTTAAAACGGAACTAGCGACAACAGCAGACCGGTTGGATTATGTGGACAACATAGGGCGGCGAAACAACCTCAGGTTTGCCGGAGTTCCCGAAGATCTCCACTACAACTGGGAGTCATCCCAGTGCAAAATTTCATGCCTGCTGAGTGAACATTTTAAACTTCCTAAGGTCAAGTTTAACCGTGTTCAACGCATCGGAAAATCCAACCCCTCCCGCCCCCGCGACATCAAAACAAAATTCTCATTCCCCACTGATAGTGACCAAGTGTTTTATCAGCGCAGTAAGCTGAAAAGCACTACTATCTTCGTCAACGAGGACCTATGCCCAGGTACGACGAAAGCCCGCCAACAGCAAATGGACCAGTTTAAAAAACAACAGGAAACACGTGATGTTCAGTCGGTATCATGTATCACACTCGACAGTCACTCACTCTCACAGCAATGAAGGAAATCTATCATGATCTTGTTTACCAACACCTGATACATGTCACACACTATGGGGGGCCTCTGGCTCTTCAAAAACACAATCTCTGGTTACTGCACAAAGGAGAGTTGTACGGACAATGACCTACTTGAAGAAAACAGATCACACAAATGAAAAAATTTTAAAATTCGAGGATATTAACACTTACTGCTGTGCCCTCTTTGTTTACAAATCTGTCAATCACTTGCTTGACAATAATTATTTCCAGTTCCTGAATAATCAGAGATACAACTTAAGCGTTAAGGCACCCAGAGCTTCTAAGACCACTTCTCATGCGCTCCTCTCAGTCCCAGACCTCCATAAAATATCACGGTGTGAAGGTGTGGAACAACTTATCCCCACCCATCCGAGCAAAGACTACGCTCCCTTCCTTTAAATCATCTCTTAAAAAGTATCTATTGTCTAAGTATTAATATTTTTTGTAATACCTTCTTTATATTCCTGCTTTTATTGTACCACCAAAACCGTTTTATGAAAAATTATCGTGGAGATAGATAGAAATTACCATTGCAATAAATATTCTTGTCAACTAGACATAATACTGACAGCTCTGACTTCTTTTTCCACCATAATACAACCCATGTTGTACTGTTCCCGCCCTTATCATATTTATGTATATGAACTCCACTGTAAAGTATGTATATACTTATAATATAACTGAAAAAAATACATAAGATAGATAAAATAATTAAATATCGAAGTGATAACCTGAGTAACATTCTGATGTGTTCTTATTAGCACCTTGCTATTGTACTATTCCAGATGATACTAAATGTTACATAATACTTCCTTGAGATAAATGTATAGTATATATCAAGTACCTTCAAGAGAGCTTGGGCTCTCAACTCGCTCAGCCATGTTAATATTATGATTTTTTATCGACTCTGTATCGGTGTTCTTCTGGCAAATTATACTATTTAAATAATATCAATACAATGTGGTTACGGGCCACAAAGTAAAAGGAAATTCCAGCACCTCGTACCATGGGATTGAGGCGAGTGTCCATGAAGGAGTTTAAGGTGGCTAGAGTAAAGTCCCTAGCATAAGGACCATTCACCATGGTTTTGTCCCGTCAGTTAAGTTGTTGATTTTGGAGAGACATTGGTTTAGGTACTTAGGGTGTGTAGGTCTTCGACTCATTGGCTGCCTCCTGCATAGTAAGCGACTTTAACTTTAGTCAAACAGATTAGATTGACCTTATGCGTAACTCAGAATCAGAGGATTTTCTTGAAACAGTTCAAGACTGTTTCCTAAGTCAACATATAGCCGAACCCACCCGGGGTAATAATATACTCGATTTAGTTCTGTCAAACAGAGAAAACCTCATTAGTAATGTCGAGGTAGGGAACGAACTAGCAAACAGCAATCGCAAAGAAGTAAGACTCAAATTAGAATTTAATGACAGTCGCTAGGAAAATTCCATTAAAGTCCCAGATATCAGAATAGCAAACGTTCATAGTTTGAAGAGGGCAGCTGAGAGAAGGGGTATTTCGTTTTGGGATGAATTGCATGACCTTCTGTGAGGTGACCTCACACAATGTACCCACAGAGGGCGACCTCACTTACCTGGAGACATGACAACGATAACCTCACATAATATGACAGTTAGGATGACCTGATCACGAGATCTGAGGTTGACGAGTTCCACAACAATTTAAATAATCAGTAACTAAATGCACAAAGGCAGAACATACCATACAGAAGACTCAGATCAAACAACAATGACCATAAATGGATAAATAATTATTTAAAGAATATTATTGGACAAAGGAAGGCTATAGGTAGCAGGGTTGGATCAAATACTGATTTTTAGCGGTCAAATACAAATACAAATACTTGTGACATTATGATGCAAAAATACAAATACTTTTATTCCTTAATTCAAAAATACAAATATAAATACAAATACTTCTGAAATTAAGATGTAAAAATATAAATACAAATACTTTTATTTCCAAGTTCAAAAATACCAACCCAATACCTACATATCAGCCTAGAATGCTCTTGGCAAAGTGCCTCAGAATTTTGAAGCTTTGTATATCACGCCAATACTTCAGTGGGGGGTAGGTCAAAAGGCAGAACACCTTCCTCTAGGTACGTTTCAAGCTCCGTCTTCACCACTGTAGTGTGGTTTGTTGACGGGCTTGCCATCGACGGCCCAGGTGGAGGCATGTAGGCAAAGAGACGAGATCGGTTGGCAATTATGCCATCTTTGTCTTGGTTGATGCTCATGGAAAGCTCATTCTCTTGAATTTCTTCCTTCTGGACCTTCTCCTTGTAGTCCTTGGTTGACTCAGCAATAATTAAGTCCACAATCTTCGAAATCTTTTCTTTCTGCAGTTCCTCACATGGAATCCACGCCAACTTGAACCTGGGGTCCATGGCAGCTGCGGCAATGACATCAATCCTCTCCAGAAATGGATGCAACCTCTTTTTGACAGATGACTGTATTACATTTACCAACTTAAAGCAGTAGAGCGGTTTATTTTCAATGAACAGTTTGAGGCTGTGCTCATGACCAAATACAACTGGTGCGATGTAAGAAAGTGTAACTATGTACTTGCGACATCGCCTCTTGGAATGGTTCCAAAACTTGTTCCATTTCTTTCAACATTGTCATTTCCATTCCCTTCAACTCCTCTACAGTCTTTCTTGTTCCTAGAAGACGAATGGCTGAGTTGACTCCGCTGGTGTCCTTGAGAACTGACTTAATCATTGTCAACTGAGAGTTCCATCTAGTAGCGTTGGCGGCTTGCAGTGCAACCCCAATCTTTTCCAAGAGCGGTGCAGCCACAATACTGTAGCACTTGTGTATCACAGTTGCAACTACACTATTTCTGACACTGAGATCATTGAAGGCATCTCTTATGCACAGTTGCTGTGTGTGGGCAAAGCAACTGGACCGCTCTGGTGGAAGAAGGGCAAGCACTTCATCCACATCAAGTTCTTCTTCCAAAATGTCAAGAGCATATTCATTTTCACCACTACTTTCAGTCCTTACTTCGTCTCCATATAATCCTGGCAGACAGACATCAAATGCTCTCACCATTGACGAAGCATTGTCGGCAACCACCCTCCTCACCTTGCCACGAATTCCGAATTTCATGACACTTTCCTCATATGCTGTAGCGATGTTCACAGCTGTATGTCGTTCCACAAACTGATCGCAAGCAATGACAAGTGACTTCAACTCCCATGACGAGTTGGGTGACGGAGAGAAATGATACCATTCTCCGATTCGTCCAGAGGTCCAGTGTCAGGTAAATACGACTGCGGTGTTCGAATTCTGTCATCAACTGCGACTCAATGAGCTTCGCTCTCTGCGGCAGTAAACTATTTCTGAGTGTGGTTCTGCTTGGAAACATGAATTGTGGTTCTGCTTCGTGCAGAAGAGCCCTTAAAAGTCTTGCTTTCCACAATGCTCAGAGGCAGTTGATCACATGCAATGGATTCCAAGAGTTTCTTTGTCATAGACCGCTGTTTGATGTGATTAGCGTCAAATTTTTTCTCCTGTGCAGGTACATTGAGTGAGGTCACCTCATGTGAGGTCATGTAGTTCACCCCCAAGCCTCTTCAAACTATCAAAGTTTGCCCTTTTGAAATCTGGGACTTTGGTGGAATTTTCCTTACGGCTGTCCTGAAGTTCTAACTGGAATCTAATTTCTTTGTTATCGCTGTTTGCAAGTGCGTTCCCTACCTCGACATTACTAATGAGATTTTCTCTGTTTGACAGAACTAAATCGAGAATATTATTCCACCCTGTGGGTTCGGTTATATGTTGACTTAGAAAACAGTCCTGGATCGTTTCAAGAAAATCCTCTGATTCTGAGTTACCCGTAAGGTCAGTTCAATCTATTTGGCTAAAATTAATTTCGCCTACTATACAGACTTTGCTATGTATGGAAGCCCTGTGCATTTCGTCCCAAATAAGTTGCTCATTAACTCTATCAAAATTAGGAGCTCTATATATTACTCCTGTGATTAATTTTTCCCTACCATCGATTAATTCTTTCCAAATTGTTTCTGTATTCCGCTCAGTTTTGATTTCCTTATTTATTTCACACTTTAGATTATCACTGACAAAGATTGATACTCCGCCTCCTTTCCTAATCTGCCTATCGGTATGGCATAATTTGTAGTCTGCAATTTGTTATTCGACAGGTAACTCACGTGAGTCTAGGTTTATGCAAGTTTCGGTGAATGCTATTATATCGATTTTTTCGGTACATACCAATGCCCTAATATCATCAATTTTGTTTCTCATACTTCTACTGTTTGCATAGTAGACATTTCAGTTAGTCGTGTTCTCAGTCCTCTCTTTGTTGCGTTTAGGTTTTAACTCCTTGCCTAATTTAGTTTTGTTATAATTCCTAGCATTAATTTCCCTGTAACCTTTCACTTTGTTTCCCGCTCCCACTACATTCTCCTCCACCCCTGTGCTCATATATTTTCCTAGCAGTTTAAAGTCTTCGACATCTTTTGAACTGCCCTCTCGAGAGACCCAGCCAGGGTTGCCACCCTAGACAGATGCACCCCATCTCTAGCATAAAGGTCCCTTCTGCCATAGAAGTTGTCTCAGTTGTCAATGAATGGGACTGATATTGACTTGCAAAATCTGTCAAGATGGCCGTTGACATCAACTGCCCTTGACAACCATTCATTGCCAACTCTCCTTCTAGGCAGGGCACCACATATGATTGGGATCCCTCCCTTAGACCTAATACGTTCTATAGCTGTCTTGAACTTATCAAGAAGCTCCTCACTCCTACACCGGACAATATCATTGCCTCCTGCACTAAGGCAGATAATAGGTTTGTTCCCATTACCAGACAAGATATTGTCCCCCTGTCAACAATATCCCCCACCCCAGCTCCTGGCAAACACAGCCTCATCCTATTTTTATCTTTACCACAAAAAACTCTGTCCAGGTACAGTACCTGGGAGTCGCCAACAATCAAGATTTTCGTACCTTCCTTATCAGCCCTGTCCTTGACTATACTACTGTCCAATTCGTCTATCAAGGGACTGAAAGAGTTGGTACACTTAGCTGTTGTTGTTGTTGTTGTGTCGTATCCTTGGTGTGTTTGTTCACCACCAGTTTGGTCGTCCCTCTCCTCACAACCTTGCATTCGCCTGAGTTTTCGTCAGACTCAGGTTTTCCTGTCCTCGTGTCTTCCTTCATCCTCGCTATCTCTTCCTTTAATCTCAAGATATCTTCCTTGGCCCTCTCTAACTCGGCCCTCAGAAGGGCACAACCCTGCTCACAAATAGCACTAGCCATTGCTGGCAATTGATCCCCGGGAGCTAAACCACTGTGACCTTTCCTCTAGTGAGGTCAGAAAACAATCTCCACTAGCAGGGTTGCCGGTGTGTTACCTAGGTTGGATGTGAGTAAGGCGCATGGACCGTACGGAATACCCCTCGTGTTCTGAGGGAGTGTGCTGAAGCTCTGGCCCCTGTGCTTGCTCGCCTGTTTCACCTTTGCCTCAAAACCCAAAATTATCCTTGTTCCTAGAAGCATGCCTCGGTTCAGCCCATCCCGAAGAAGGATGACCATTCAAATCCCTCTAACTATCGCCCCACTGCCCTAACTTCATCCCTCTCTAAGATTTTCGAAACTATCTTGAACTCCCATTTTCTCCGTCACCTTGAACGCCATTCTCTTTTGTCGGATCACCAGTATGGCTTTCGAAAGGCGAGATCTATTGGTGATCTGCTCTCCTATTGCACCCATCTTTGGTCAGCCTCTATTAGGGATTATGGGGACACTTTCGTCGTGACCCTCGACATCTCCAAAGCATTTGACAGGGTATGGCAGAAGTCTATGCTATCTAAACTTTCCTCTTTTGGTTTCTCTCCCCCACTTTGTTTTCTAATCTCTAGCATCATTGAGAACCGCTCCATGGCAGTTGTTGTCGAGAGATCGATCTCTCGCTCTTTCTCTACCAAAAGTGGTGTCCCACAGGGTTCTATTCTTTCACCCACTCTCTTCCTTCTTTTATCAATGGTTTACTTCACACTACAACTAATTCTATCCATTCTTACACTGATGATTCTATTCTTCACTCTTCTTCACATTTTCCCCTTCCTCCTAACTTTCAAACTAAATCTGTTTCTAGAGCTGATATCATTACTTCTATCAATGCGGATCTGTGCAGCATCTCTGAATGGGGAGGCACAAACTTGGTTAAGTTCAAGAGTAATAAAGCTCAATATTTACCAATTACACTTTGCAAATTAGACGATCTCCCACCAAATACATTTCACGACACTATCATCCTGCCAAATTCTGAAATAAATATGTTAGGCCTCACCATTTCCCCCAATATGTCCTGGAAATCACACATCTTTAATATAGCTAAAGCTGCCCTTTCGAAACTTGAGAATGCTGTACAGATGCCGTAGCTACCTCACACCCTGAGCAGTTGCTCCAAGTATATAAGGGATTCATTCGTCCTAACTTGGAGTACTGCTCTCATATCTGGGGTGGCTCTTCTTCTGTCCAACTATTAGATAGGGTGGAATCAAAGGCATTTCGTCTCATTAACTCTCCTCCTTTAGTCGACAATATCTCTTCCCCTTCTCTTCGCTGCAATGTTGCTTCACTCTCTCTCTTTTACAAGTACTTTATCGGGCAATGTTCTGTGTATTTGGCATCCTGTGTACCGCCGGCAAGGCCGTGGGTTCGTAACACACGTCTTGCCCGCGATGCCCACTGTTTCTCTGTGGTTGTCGGTCACACGAGAATAACCCGTTATAGTACCTCCTTCGTTCCTCACACAGCCAAACTGTGGAATTCTCTGCCTTCTTCTGTGTTTCCATACTTATACAATCTGTCTCACTTTAAAAAGCTGGTTTTCCTGCATCTTCGTGGTGCAGATTAACACAATAAAACCTTTTTCTTCTCTATTTTCAATCTATTTCTGTTCTTCCCCCCCCCCCCTCCCCTCACCCAGGCCCCGTTGTGGGTCGTTTGACCTGTGTCCGGGTGGGCTAATTCCCGCAAAAAAAAAAAAAGCAAGCTAAAGCCTAATAAGTCACCAGGTCCCGATGATATATTTGCCAGAGTATTAAAGGAATGTAAGAAAGAGCTTAGTGTACCCTAAGCTTATTAGTTTAACATGTCATTAAAAACGGGTGTAGTACCAGAATCTTGGATTTTAGTGAATGTAATACCCATTTTCAAGGAGGTAGATAGATCACTATCCTTTAACTACCCTCCAGTCAGTTTAACATCAATTGGAAGCAATACTTTCAAACTCTATTCGAAATCAGCTGGAGAAGCACAATTTGATCAATGAATCCCAACATGGCTTCACAAGCGGGCGTTCATGTCTGACTAATCTATAACATTCTTTTCATCTGTTTTCGAATGAGTGGACGAGGGGCACGATATATGATGTGGTATATCTCGACTTAGGCAAAGCCTTCGACAGAGTCCCCCCACGAAAGGCTAATACGAAAAGTGGAGGCTCATGGCATTAGAGGAGATATTCTAAAATGGATTAGGGCGTGGTTACACAACAGGAAACAGCGAGTAATCATTAACGGCCCATAATCCAATTAGAGTAACGTCACTAGTGGAGTAACCCAAGTCTCTGTACTTGGACCATTATTTATTACATACATAAACGACACAGATATCGGCGTAGACAGCAACATAAGTAAATTTGCTGATGACACTAAAATAGGACGTGTAATTAAATCTGACGAGTACTCCGCAAAATTACAGGAATACCTAAACAAATTTTTCGAATGGTCTGAAAAATGGGAAATTAAATTTAATGTGGACAAATGTAACGTACTTAATCTAGGAGATGTAAACGGAGAAACCAGATATCTGACGAACAACGTTGACATAGAGAAATCCGATTGTGCGAAAGATTTTGGAGTAATGATAAGTAGGTAGCCTATCTTAAACCTAGTAAACAATGTGTATTCACTCAAAACAGGGGTATCAAAGTACTTGGGTTCATACAAAGGATTGTTAGTTAGGAATGATCCTCCCAACCAGTTTCGTTTTATGCCGTGCAAAATGTTAGCAATTCTGGTAATACGATTTAGGGGGCTTTGTCTGTGCCAAAATCTCTCCATTTTGGACAAGCCGAAACCCCCCCTCAAAACTGACGAGTACTATGTATAAATCCAAACTTATATTTCATATCAACGTAAAGTTTTCTAATTCTCACTTGGATCCTTTTGAGAATTTTAAATTTTAGGATAAAGTTTCTTTGACCCCTAAAGGTAAATCCTAGCCTATAAACGTTGCAGTGAGTTGTAATGTGGGTGTCGATTTTACACTCTTTCGGGTTTCTCTTCAGATTATTTTCGTACCCTTTCCTCTATCTGCCAGCGTTACATTTGTCATTCTTTACTGTAAATGGCTGTAGAGTAGCTGCTTTGGCAGTCTTCCGCCATCCATGTTGGTCTA
The DNA here is from genome assembly GCA_958450375.1 of Homarus gammarus. NCBI lineage: Eukaryota > Metazoa > Arthropoda > Malacostraca > Decapoda > Nephropidae > Homarus > Homarus gammarus. The sequence goes on from CAUDMG010000294.1 coordinate 24,313, forward strand.
CCTGAGTTGTTTATGAAAGCCTCGATGCTCCTGCAATTTGTTTAACTTGCCCTTATTTCAAGACATGCACCAATTGAGGTATATTATCCTCCCCATTATAGCAAGACATGCACGATGTGATGGTGGTAGTTGGAGACATAAATGCAGTGGTGAGTAAGGAGACATTTTTACACCAGCAATTAAAAAATTAGATTCACAATACTTCAGATTTATTGATAATTGTACAAGAGTAACGTCTCATGGTATTACAAATAATATGATAATTGAAGAGACCTGGCTGGCTCCAAAACACAAAAACATTTACAAAGAAACTTGGTCTTCTAGACGTGCATTATCATATAACCAAATAGACTAGTTTTTCATATCCAACAGACCTTTAAGATCGCAAGAAGAAATATATTGTTGTCGGGGAGATAAGTGCGACTCAGACTTAGTTACACATTCTGTAGATCTGCGAGTTGTAGCCAGTGTTAACAAGGTCTAATGTACTGTAGGTACACGTAGTCCTGGATGGTGTTGCCAGTGTTAACGGGTTTTAGGTAGGTACACATAGTACTAGGTGGGTCAAAAATAGAGCCCCCATCACAGTAATGAAGGCTGATGTGTTGTGTGGAATACTTAGTGAAGTCTTAAGTAACAACAACAATATTCACAACCTTAATTTCTCTACATTTCTCTTCCACTTCTTTCTCTCTCACTTTCCTGTCTGTCCTGTCCCACGTTATCTCACTGATGGTTAACAAGCGGAAAATTGCCAGACTACACAGTTGGAAGTTGGAAGTTGGAAGTTAAATGAGGTAAATTTTTCGCCTGTTAGCGCGTCATTATAAAGACAAATAAGTTAACTTTACAGGAGATGATGGTACCAGAAGACTCTGTTTTGTTTCTTCTTACAAGATATTATCAAGGTTCTAGTTGAGTGTGTCTGTCCTGTTAATTCTTTACTTTGATCCATCACTACAATAGTTCTGGTTATATAATTCTCTAAAGCAGCAGATCTTAACTTTTGTAGAGCTGCCTCCCCCTCCTCCCTCCCCTAGTGGCCACCTTCAACTTGTGTCGCTTCTCTTAATCCCTAAAACAAACATGTTAAAAATAGTCATGCTTTGTTGCCTGTAACACCTCTATTGAGAGAATTAAAAAAAAATAATATATGGAGAAGGCAATTGAATCCATATTAACCAAAATCAGTGGGAAGGTCGGTACACTTTCAACACGTTTACATTTTTGCGAAATTACAAAGCCAACAAACAAATCAACAACGTTTCTGTTGTTGGCAATAAAGAAGTTTGAATGTTACCTCCAATCTCGCCCACAAACCACCCTAGTCTTCACCGACCATAACCCGCTCACGTTCATCCAAACCAACAAGACCTCCAACCAGCGAATCCTCCGCTGGGCTCTTCTCGTCCAGCCCTTTAATCTACAAGTCCGGCACATAAAGGGGGTGGACAACCTGATTGCGGACTCCTTATCCCGAGCTCTAGTGGAAATGCAGCAGCTACTCTCCAGACGCACCAGGTGGTCACCTCCTTCGCGCCCGCGCTATGGAGGTCTTTGGAGGGGAGGTGTGTTACGAACCATGCCATCAATTGTCATGATCTACCTACCCAGCACTACGAACCACGCCATCTATTGTCATGATCTACCTACCCAGCACCACGAGCAACGCCATCTAGGGACGAAACCCGAGTATGACTAGTCTTAGTTACCACTCCGGGGTTTCCCTTCTCTATATCCTGGTTGTTGCGTCACCTCCTCCAAGTCTTCCTCATCAGCTCTAATTCGATGAGAGTGCAGTTCACTCTGGGAAGTGACCACAGGATCACCTATCCTGGAAACCTACGGCACAGTGACTACCTACCGTCTTCTACAATACTCAGCCTTACTCATCAGCCATCTCAGCTCCGCACTTAAGTATTTGTTATCCTATATTGCCTCCCCGCGTCCACTTGCTTCAAAATTGTTGTATGTTGTATAAATATGTATATACTGTTAATGTTTAGGTTAAGTATGGTTAAGGGTAAATTATAGAAAGCTGAATATTTTGTTAAGGAATTTATGGTACTTTATTATACACAACAAAAACTCGCATCCTTTGTCTACCCTTTTATAGTCCGATTGTCTTTGTTTTTTTATTGTTGTTGCCTGTTGGGATCTGGGTAGACTTTTAACTATATTCTAAATCCCCAACTCGTAACAATATCCTTGGCAGAGATAACCACTATTTCTATGGTCGTACTGATGTAATATTAGTTATATATACTCACTTGGTCAACCGACACTACATGAAAAGACCGTTACTTTGGGGAGGGGGGGTGGGCGGGGGCGACTGCAAGCGTAGAGCACTTGGCCCCAAAGGGGCTACAGTCTCGATGCCACCCCTGCCAAAGTAGGCCTATCGACACTGGGACTGGCACCTGGCACCTGCAGTAGCCAACCAACTAAAAATACCCACAAAATCGCTTGGTGATCACCTGTGAACATATGGAATATTTGCGATCAATGCCGTAAGGGATGAGAAGAACCTTCGGTGACAATCCTTAGGGTGAGATCCGATATTCACCGACACATTGTTAAATTCCAGCTCCCACACTCCGAGTATGTCCCCTCCAATAACACTTTAGATCCGGGAGGACAGTCCACCACACCCACGCCGCACTGGCCCACTACTACTCCTACCATTAAGGACTCTAGTACTACTAATGCCCTTGGCCGCCACACCAATCTGCCATACTGCCAGATCTTCCCATCCCATCCCAAATTGTTATAAATATTCCAACACATTATCCATCCATCTAGTTCTTGGGAATCTCGAGGTCTTATATATTGTGTAATCCATCCCAAAATGTATTTTACGGCTGGATCATCCACTGATCTCACCAGGCACAAGGCTGGATTGTTGATGACGTTATACTGTTAGCTGGGTCACCAGGCACAAGGCACAAGGCTGGGTTATAGACGATGATGCAAGTATTCTCTTGAAGTTTTGCTAACCTTAGTACTTCTTCATTTGCTTTCATGTCAGTGTAGCTTATTCTTTGCATTCACCTATAACACGACATTTCAAAGGCCTCCAACCTGTTTCTGGTTTCTGTTGAAAGTGTCCATGTTTCTGACCCATACATCACTCCTCGCCACATAAAGCCTTTCAGCAGCATTTCCTCTCAAATTGAAGTTAATGTCCCGTTTCATTAGGTCTTTAGACCAATACAGTCAGATACCTGCGAGTTAACTGATAACGAGAGAGAAATGAGCAATAATTTGAATAGATATTTGTCAACAGTTTTCACCACCGAAAATTTTAACATGATACCCGAGGCACCGACTCTTTACAAAGACAGTGAAGGAAATAGATTAAGCGAGATAGTAGTGACTAGTAACGATGTTAGTAAGCAAATCGACAAGCTAAAGCCAAATAAGTCGCCAGGTCCCGATGAGATAATTGCCAGAGAGTTAAAGGAATTTCATTAAAAACAGGTGTAATACCAGAATCCTGTAGGATAGCGAATGTGATATCGATTTTCAGGAAGGGGGATAGATCACTATCCTCTAACTACCGTCTAATTAGCTTAACATCAATTGTAGGCAAATTACTGCCGAACAAATCTATTAACACTCCTTTCAACTGTTTTTTAATTAAATGATGACTGGCATGATTATGTTGTGGTTTACCTCGACTTTAGCAAAGCCTTCGATAGAGTCCCCGATGAAAGACTAATAAGAAAAGTGGAGGCTCATGGTATTGGAGGAGATATTTTAAAATGGATTAGGGCGTGGTTACAGGACAGGAAACAGAGAGTCAGCATTAATGGCACTAAATCCAATTGAGGTAACGTCACTAGTGGAGTACCCCAAGGCTCAATACTTGGACCATGTTATTTATTATATAGATAAATGACATAGTAGACATAGACAGCAACAGTAGTAAATTTGTTGATGACACTAAAATAGAGCGTGTAATTAAATCTGACAAAGACTCTGACAAAGTACAGGAAGATCTAACTAATTTTTGCATGCTCTGAAAAATGACAGATGAAATTTAATGAGGACAAATGTAAAGTTCTTAGCCTAGGAGAAGTAAACAGAGAAAACAGATATCAGATGAACAACGTTGATAAAAGGAAATCCGACTGCGAGAAAGATTTAGGCGTAATGATCAGTAGGAATCTTAAACCAAGACTACAATGTGTATTTACTCGAAACAAGGCTATCAAAGTACTTGGGTTCATGCAAAGGAGTATTAGTTACAAGGCTAACGAGGTTATCCTAACACTATATCTTTCACTTGTGAAACCTCACTTACAGGTAGATTATGAAGTTAAATTTTGGTCACTAATACCGGGCATTAGAAATCTTGAAAACAGAGACAGACCAAAGCATCTTAATCTGCACTCCCTCGAGAGACGTAGAGTGAGGGGCGATATGATCGAGGTGTATAAATGGAAGTCAGGGCTAAACAAATGTAATATAACAAATTTGCTTAAATTATGCAACCAGGAACGAACTCGAAGCAAAGGTTTTAAATTAGACCAATTTAGATTTAGGTTCAAGATAGGTAAACACTGGTTTGGAAATAAGAGTAGTGGATGAATGGAACAACTTACCAAACATCATCTTTAACTCGAACAATGTGGGTAGCTTCAAATATAGGTTGGATGCTTATATGAGCGATAGGGGTTGGGTGTAAACGGGACTGCCCAGTATGGGCCAATAGGCCCGCTGCAGTTTCCTCCATTCTTATGTTCTGATGTGACGCCTCTTGGTTGTTCTTTTGTTTGGTTATATTAACACTGACGCCTCTTGGTTGTTCTTTTGTTTGGTTATACTAACACTGACGCCTCTTGGTGGCTCTTTTGTTTGGTTATACTAACACTGACGCCTCTTGGTGGCTCTTTTGTTTGATGGTTCCTTGGTTATACTAAGTATGTGAGACTCAGGCATTATTATGTGTGCTTGTTCTCTCATTTATCACAAGTTGATTTTTTTTTTTAACATTTTTCATGCAGCACTCCTTTGTTTGCTGACAGGTGCGTAATTAACAAATTTAATTTCCTTCCATTTATCACAGAATTCATCATTCATCCCAAAGAATATTACTGTACCAGTGTCTCCGTCACTATAACTGAGCACAACAGTTTATCACTAGTTTAATATAACTGTCCCTCTACAGTTGGCTGTCACTCTTTGTCCGATTTAACGGGTTTTATAAGTGAGAATATGTTACTACCTTGGCCTCTTCGGTTGTAACAAAGCAATTCAAATCCAACTTCACTCTGTATTATTCTTAAAGTTGAGTTAACTATCATTATGGTTATCTTTGTATCGAAGGCCCAGGCAATAGAGCCCACCAAAGTCATCCCCTCATTACTATGGGCTATATTGAAAATCGTGAAGGACATTTAATTACATGTATTATCAAACAAAAAATAAATAGATCAGTTATGTACAAAAATAAAACAAAGACAAACTAAACCTGATCTAACAAGTGACTCAACCGAGTGACAAAATAATAATGATAAAAGTAATGACTAAACACTTAACAAACTCCCGTGGACAGCGAGGTTATCCAACACACGTAACTCATAAACAAGTAAGTTATTTTACACTGGAATTCTGAAATATGGCTACCCACAATCTCACATATAAATCACTATATAATACTTGGTGTTCTTACAAGTCGAGCAAGGTTTACACGTTATACCACGAGAAATATACAATAGGAGAGGAGATTCTTATCTTATGACGACCAGCCCAATGCACCCGGCTCTGAGCGGTAACCAAGCGACCAGAGGTGGACGGAAATGACGTCATAAACGAAAAACATTCAAGTTGCGAATCCGCGAATAAATATCGAACACTCGCTCATTCATTAGTATTCGAGACAAATAACAAAAAATATTACTTTGTTTCACTAAACACATCGAAACTAATGTTACTACATTCAAGTATAACTTCTAATATCTAAATTTTAACTGCCGACCAGTGATCTATTCATTGGCTCTTATTCCGACACTCGTAACAGAATAATTACATAACTGAAATGAAAGAAACATATACTGTGTGGGTGTGTGTGTGTGTGGGGGGGGGGGGGGTGCAATCTTTCCACTAATATAAAGTGACAATTATTGTTTACTTTCCAGAATCAAATTTAGGTTACGTAGACTTCGATGAAGATGATTATATTTGGAGCTTTAAAGACTTAATAAAGAATTACTAAGAAAATATAGATCACGTCACAATGTCTCTTCCATTCCTTAATCAGATCCTCTCTCCTCTCTTGAATTTGTTAACGGGTACAGTTAATCCACTTAGTGGTATTGTTGGTGTTCAAGTAGGAAATCCTCTTAGAGATACTGTTTAGGTTCGTGTAAGGAATCCTCTTAGAGATATTGTTTAGGTTCGTGTAAGATACTGCTGGGAGGGCTGAACAGTTTCCTCAGCAATAATACCACAGCTTGTGCAGCATCACAGCTGCACCACACTCATCCCTGAATTCTAGGACTTATAGGAAGAAACAGATGACGGCTATAGCGCTTCACACCGGATCATAACGACGTTAAAGTGGCACTGACTATTAAACAACTTAATATTGTAGATTGAATAAACAGTCGCAAGGGTCGCACTTCTCCCTGGTGATCGTAACAACTGGCTTACGATCACCATGACAAGCCAAAACTAACCAATGGGGTCAATTGTGATCCAGGATCATTGTACAAGTTTTAAAAATTTATCTCACCAGTGATAATAATTGTGTGTAATCAACAAATATGTTTTTACTTGTCAGAATCACATCTTATACAAGACCATGTTTTAAGTTACTTGACCACTTACACCAAATATTAGGAACAACTACTGATAAAAGACCTGTTTTAATAGTTACTTGATCACTTACACCTAATATTAGGAACTACTACTGATACAAGACCTGTTTTAATTTTGTTTTTCAATGGCCTCTAGCCTCCCCCAATAGTTATCCTAGCTGTGTTGAGTTAGTTGAGAGGCAGATCTATGCGGCAATCAGTGGCTGTGGCCACATAGTCAATATCTGCAACTGTTGTCGGCTTTGGGGCCGAAGCCATCGTTCCCCTGAGGCTGAGCAAAGCCGACCGAAGGAGAGATAAGGACAGTCGACATCTCATTCAGGCTTCTGATCGGATAGCACCTCCGCAAGTCTGGAATAGAAGCATCTTGCACTTAGTCCCGTCCAACCAGAGGTTGTGAACACTAGAAGAGTGAAGCTGCCTTGATCAACGTTCTGAATTCTCTACCCGTATGCCCTTATCTTGTCGTTCTCGTTCCTCCTGTGTGCAGCATCGAGAGCTAAGTTACGGTGACATGCGGCCGTGGGATAAAAAATCCTAATGTCGAAAAAGGCTTTCTGTCCCCGCGTCCAGAATCCTCGAGCTCTGCCGTCAACGCGGGCTTCGTTGGATGCGTTTGAAGTCCTTTGTTGGAAAATCTCACCGTCCACTGGAAGGAGGTTCGGTTCTACGCTGACATCACAGCAGATTTCCTTCAACATATTTGCTGTGAGATCCCTTACTTCGTCATGCCTCATGCATAAGAAGCCCCCTTTCTTAATAATGATAATAATAATAATAATAATAAACGGTTTATTGAAAAAGTTTGTAGCCTGAAGGCTGAAAATATACATTGGACATAAATAACTTATTATATACATTGGTGGTTTAACAAAAGCCTTCATTAGAGAAAGGTGAAGGAACATACAGTGAACATACAGATTAATGTTTACACACGTAGGTCATGTGAGTTGAGGTGTCGAACAGCAGACACGTAGTGTAGCAACTCCCTCACAGATGGCGTTATGAGGGGCATCACGTGGAGTACTAGTTCCCTCACAGATGGTGTTATGAGGGGCCTGATGTGGTGTAGTAATTCCCTCACAGATGGTGTATGAGGGACCTGATGTGGGTAATAATTCCCTCACAGGTGGTGTTATGTGGGGCTTGACGCGGTGTGGTAATTCCCTCACAGATGGTGTATGAGGGACCTGATGTGGGTAATAATTCCCTCACAGGTGGTGTTATGCGGTGCTTGACGCGGTGTGGTAATTCCCTCACAGATGGTGTATGAGGGGCCTGATGTGGTGTAATAATTCCCTCACAGATGGTGTTATGAGGGGCATCACATGGTGTAGTAATTCCCTCACAGATGGTGTTATGAGGAACTTCACATGATGCTGTGGCAACTCATTCACTACATGGTGTCGTAGCATCATAGGGACACCACGTGGTCTGTTGTCACAGGACTTCACTCACTCAAGTGGGTAAGGTGTGGTCCCAGGCCTCTCTATCGTGGAGTCTCAGGGGAATTATCACTGGGTACCTGGGACCTCACTGTGTGAAGGTTAGCTTGGGTAAGACTCAACTGTAACTGTAGAGTTGTTTTTCAGTGACTTAAGCACTGTTCACCACTATTCAACACTGGTTCCATTCCTTTCCCAAATGAAATAGTAACTTCTGGCGAGAAGTTGTTGATATTCCGGTGGGGAGGAGGGTTCAGGGGAGGGAGTTGGTATGGGCCAACATAATAGTTGACGTGGCTGCTGCTGAGCAGCGCCAGATGCGTCTGACCCGTCGGTTGTCGAAGATGAACTCCATGGCGTGATCGCGTCATAGGAAGAGCCACATACGCATTGGAAGGGCAAACCTTCCACTGGCCTACCTTACTTAAGAGCATTGGCATCTGTAAATTCTTATTTATTGAGACTGAAACCATTTGCCCTTATCGGTAATGTAGTAAACCAGTTCGAGGCGACCACCTCCTGCGCTATAGCTACTTTTTTTTTCAACTTCTCTGGTACTTGCAATATTAGTTGCTGCAACTTATCACTTTGGCTGTGCTGTCGTTCTGTCATAATGGACCTTCGAATCTTGTTTACTTCAATGGTATTCACCTCCCCTGTTGCGTTCTGAGCTATTATGTGGTCCGTGAGGGCTGATGTGAGCTTAAGTCAGTTTTGATGTTCGGTGGCAGCAATCTCCTCTGGATTGGTCAATCCCATACCTCCCAGTCTTGGTGGTTGTGCAAGGATTGACCTTTCTGCTGGGTTTAAGTGAGGGTGTTTCACTAATTTGGGGATGAAATTGACGCTGATAGCTTCTTCCAGAGGGTGGAGGAGGGGACCAATATCAGGGATAGTGCGCATCAGGTAGTTCCAGCGATGCTTGACTCCATTAGTGAATGCCGCAAAAGCCGCAAGTGGCTCTGTGTTAGTAATCCCAGACAGAGCTTGGATTTCCCTAACCCACTGATTCACCTTTCCCGTTACGTACTCTGTCTTGAAGTCAGTCATGCCGATAACTGCTCCTAGATGTATTTGGCCGTCCTTTGTTATTTTGACCTTACTTCCGCCAAACACCTCCATTGCCCGTTCATAATGTTCTGGCTTCACAATGAGGAAGGACTTGCCGGCGTTTGGGTGGTACCCTATTTGTGGGACTCGCAATGTTACCAGGTCCCACCACTTTTTGATGTCCTCCACTTTTCCTGCTCCTGTTAGGTCATCAGCGTACGCCACTTGTTTGACCTCATTTCTTTCAAATTTTCTTGTGTTTTGGAGCACGGATAGGCTTTTTGCGTACATTGCCTTTGCAACAGGGTTCCCCTGCGTTGTTCCCTCGGTTGACTGTATGATGGTATCACCTATTTGAGCTTTGTTGTTTACTATATAGAGGTCTGTTGGATTCCTATAGGAGTTTTCAACATACATTGCAAAGCTTGTACACTTGATCTTGATGTTATGCAGTGCGGCCTTGCGGTTAATTATGTTGAATGCGTTTGAAGTGTCCACCAGGAAAACGGCTTCACAATCACGCTGCTCAAATACCGTTCTCATGGCGTGAATTGCAGCTTCCCTTCCAGCCTGGTGGCCAGCACAAACTTGCAGGATCCCTGCTGCTGCCCTGACATTATCCTTTACCACCGCCATTATGTATTTTCCGATGATCCGCCTCAGCACTTCCCCCACCCCTATAGGCCTACATCCTGGTTTCTTTTCCAGAGGAATAAGGCGGCAGGCCGTCAGGGCCTGGAGGTGATGGCAGCAAGAGGATGCCAGTTTTCTTGCAAGGATTGCAATGGCAGTGCAGAGATCACTTGCTATGGGGCCAAACTTGTTAGTGCTGAGGATGACTCTTCAACCGTTTGCATCCAGACCTGAAGGGCCGGCACCTCCTCGAGTGTTCATTGCCTTTTTCCATACCATCCCTCCAGTTATTTTCTCGAACAGGACAGCGCTTGGTGGGATATAGTCACCCTGGAACCTTATGCCTTCGTCTTCACTTGCAGGGGGATGTTTTTCTTTCAGTTGTTTTAATGTCTCTGTTTATTGACAGAACCCCACCGGATGATTCCTCTGTTACTTGATCGCTTGCAGACAAAATACTAAATTCCTCGGAGTTTTTGTTGATGAGAAACTTAACTGAAGAAACCACATACAAGCCATTCACAGTAAAATCAATAAACAGTGCGGTATCATGTATCACACTCGACAGTCACTCACTCTCACAGCAATGAAAGAAATCTATCATGATCTTGTTTACCAACCCCTGATACACTGTCACACACTATGGGGGGCCTCTGGCTCTTCAAAAACACAATCTCTGGTTACTGCACAAAAGAGAGTTGTATGGACAATGACCTACTTGAAAAAAACAGATCACACAAACGAAAAATTTGCTATATTGAAATTTTTTAAATTCGAAGTTATTAACACTTACTGCTGTGCCCTCTTTGTTTACAAATCTATCAATCACTTGCTTGACAATAATTACTTCCAGTTCCGGAATAATCAGAGATACAACTTAAGGCACAAAAGAGGTACTAAGACCACCCCCATGCGCTCCTCTCAGTCCCAGACCTCCATAAAATATCATGGTGTGAAGGTATGGAACAACTTACCCCCACACATCCGAGCAAAGACTACGCTCACTTCCTTTAAATCATCTCTAAAAAAATATCTATTGTCTAAGTATTAATATTTCTTGTAACACATACTATATTTACAGTGCCTGCTTTTATTGTACCACCAAATCCGTTACCATTGCAATTCACGTAGTTGCCAACTAGACATAATCCTGAAAGCTCTGTCCTCTTGTTCAACCCAGGTTGTACTGCTCCCCCATTATACTTATGCTTTTAAATTCCACTCTAATTTATATGCATATGTGTATGTGTGTGTATGTGTGTGTATGTGTATATATATTTATATATATATATATATATATATATATATATATACATAAATATATATATATATATATAGGGTTGCCATATCTGAACATTAAACAAAGAGGACGCTCCAGAAGACATCCCCCCCGCCCGGCACACACTTTGGCGTTATGTAACCTTTAAGCAGCCGTGACAATTAATTTTGCATATTTGCATAACAATAATATATATATATATATATATATATATATATATACAGTATATATATATATATATATATATATATATATATATATATATATATACTGTATACAGTATATACACCAGTGTCGGTGTACTGTATTGCACTGTGTCTTTAATGTAGCTAATATACAACATACATGGTAAAGAAATCGTAAAAAAAAATACCTATTGTATGCTTAAGGCTGAATATCTTCATTCACTTAGCTGCAGTCTTCTTCCCCCACTGTGTGTGTGACTTGATGTGCCCATGCTCATCAAGATTATGGTTAAAAATTGCTAAAATGCCTTAAATGCAGGACAAGAAAATCAAATGCTACAGTGTAAAAAAGCCACAAGAAAACAATGGTATACTTTCAAGATTTCATTTATGGTTAATAGCACTAAATACAAAAAAAAATAATAATGCGCGTGGCTGAAGAACAAGGAAAAGCAGTACATGGCACTACAGGCTAGCCCAAAAACTGCTAGCAGCTACAGGTAAGTTGACAACACCGTACAGGCGTACACGTGACTTATCAGCTGACGAAAACTGAACGAGATCTCTACGATTTCCACTTCCCCTCTCTCTCAGCCTCTCTCTCTCTCTCGTCATTACAGTTTCATATTTTTTTCCGTGGAGAAAATGGTGGAAGCTGAAATTCCGGACTTTTGAAGAATTTTAAAAATTACTTCCGGATGAAGATTTTGAGACCTAAATGGAGGACATGTCCGGGAAAATACGGACGTATGGCAACCCTCTATATATATATATATATATATATATATATATATATATATATATATATATATATATATATATATATATATAAATAAATAAATAAATAAATAAATATTGAAGTGATAACCGTGGTAACATTATGAGATGTACTTATTACTACCATGCTATTGTACTATTCCAGATGATACTAAATGTTACATAATACTTCCTTGAGATAAATGTATAGTACATATCAGGTGCCTCAAAGAGAGCTCAGGTTCTCAACTGGCTCAGCCATGTTAATATTGTTATTATTATCACTCTGTATCTGTATTTTTCTGGATAAATAAACTGTTACAATTCAATTCAACAATTCAATAATATTAGGAACTACTTGATCTCTTACACCTAACATTAGGAGGTGACGAAAGATCAAAATTAAGACAAAAAATTAATGACGTTAGAGGGATACATTAACAAGAAAAAACAACAATAAATTGTACCATAAATCTTTTGAGAGCCATATCTAGGAGAGGAGTCACTAGTTGTGCCACTGAAAATTAGTTAGTAGACTATTATGATCATAAAGATCCAACAAATAAAGCAAGAATCATTCAGCGGTACGTTTAGTGTATTGTACACCGTGTCGTCATGCCAACACCCGGAGATGGAATAAGGGAAGAGATGCATGAAGGTTCCAAGTGTTCCCTGAAGAAGGCAGTGATGGGTAGGGAAACACCGGGTAACACTGAAGTCCATTTATTAACGGATAGGAGAAATACAAGTGGGGACTAGGGTGTGCCATGCACGACCCACGGAGTCAGACTGAGGCTGCATTGCCATATGGCAGCCTCGGGGCAATGTTGCCACATAACACGTGCAGTGTGCCACGTAATTACATATATAAATGCTACTCGGCACAGTAGCTTAGATACATAACCTACAGTGCATTGTACATTTGCTCAAAATAAAAAAGAAATTAGTGTTTGCCAAAGGACTTGGTCACTACTGTGTTCATTTTTCAGTTCTATAGCTCAAAATAGGCTTCAGACATCGCCCGGACAAGCAGGCACGAAGGAAAACAAATTGGAGTAACCACTGAGTAGTTCACCCGGTCGTAGAGAAATGTTTAGTGATAGCGGTGGCGGTGTATGTTATTGTTTAATAAGTGACATGTACAAACACGGTCAATATACACTACCCTATACCATGCCATGAACAATATACACTACCCCATACCTTGCCATGAACAATATACACTACCCTATACCATGCCATGAACAATATACACTACCCCATACCTTGCCATGAACAATGTATACTACCCTATACCATACCATGAACAATATACACTACCCCATACCATGCCATGAACAATATACACTACCCCATACCTTGCCATGAACAATGTACACTACCCTATACCATGCCATGAACAATATACACTACCCCATACCTTGCCATGAACAATATACACTACCCCATACCATGCCATGAACAATATACACTACCCCATACCTTGCCATGAACAATGTATGCTACCCTATACCATGCCATGAACAATATACACTACCCCATACCTTGCCATGAACAATGTATACTACCCTCATACTATACCATGAACAATATACACCACCCCATACCTTGTCATGAACAATGTACACCGTCATGCAAGCCACACATTCACAACATTGCTAAAGCTCCCTCCCGAAAGTTGGGATTGCTTTACAGATGCCGTAACTACTTAAACTCCTGAGCAGTTGCTTTCGGTTTATAAGGGATTCATTCGTCCTAACTTGGAGTACTGCTCTCATATCTGGGGTGACTCCTCTTCTGTCCAACTGTTACATAGGGAGGAATCAAAGACATTTCGTCATATCAACTCTCCTCCTTTAGTCAATAATCTCTCTTCCCGTTTTTTTCGTCGCAATGTTGCTTCACTCTCTCTCATTTAGAGGTATGTTAACGGGCAATGTTCGGTGGATTTGGCATCCCGTGTACTGCCGACAAGGCAGTGGGAACGTAACACTCGTCTTGCCTGCGGTGCCCACCGTTTCTCTGTGGATGTCGATCACACTAGAATTGCCCGTTTTAGTACCTCCTTCTTTCCTCACACAGCTAAACTGTGGACTGCTCTGCCTTCTTCTGTGTTTCCACACTCATACAATCTGTCTCTCTTTAAAAAGCTGGTTTTCCGGCATCTTCTCTAAATTTTATTTTTTCTTATTCATATTTTTTTTTTGCCCCATACGGGTCGATGACCTCTACCCGGGTGGGCTATTCTCCGTAAAAGATTCTGTTCTGTGATTTATTTAAGTTACACACTATGTACACTGATAAGATCTAGGAGGATATCAGTTGAAGCCTCTCCAGGGAAGAAGTCTGAGCAGCCTTATAAGTTACCCTTTTAGTTAAATGCAACACTTCCCTGTTCAAAGATTGTAAGCTATCTACCTCACCCAGGATGTGTCACACAAGAGGAGAGCTGTTAACAACCCGGTAGCTACAGTATTTGTATACACTGACCTCTTTAAGGTTTGGCCATTTGAGGAAATTGCCTCACTTGTTGTGCTTAACAAGCTGACCCTGATTCGCCCCTTTGAGGAAGTGGTGAACCAAACAGTTGAAAAGAATATATATATATATATATATATATATATATATATATATATATATATATATATATATATATATATATATATATATTATATATATATACTGTATATATATATATATATATATATATATATATATATATATATATATATATATATATATATATATATATATATATATATATATATATATATATATATATATATATTTCATTAGCCCAATAAAGCACGCGGACTTCTACATACAATCAACACCTCAACCCGCCAGGATTCGATCCCACGGCCCACAAGCCTATGACTGTGACCGGGGAACGCTAACCGCTGGACCACCAGGATGCTAAAAGCAGTCCTAGACTTTGTTATATTTCACACAAAGCCTGTTCAACGAGCTTATGGCGCCGTAAACCTCTAATGGGGACCACCCGCACCACTTAGGTGGTCAGAGTAACGTTTTACCAAATCCGGCTTCGAAACACGAGGATCCATATATATTTCATTAGCCCAATAAAGCACGCGGACTTCTACATACAATCAACACCTCAACCCGCTAGGATTCGAACCCACGGCCCACAAGCCTATGACTGTGACCGGGGAACGCTAACCGCTGGACCACCAGGATGCTAAAAGCAGTCCTAGACTTTGTTATATTTCACACAAAGCCTGTTCAACGACCTCACCAGCAAGGAATCGAACCCTCGACCTACTGGGTGGCCCTAGGGAACGCTTACCGGCTAGCCCACAAGGACACTAAAAACAGTTCTAGACTCTGTTATATTTCACACAAAGCCTGTTCATCGAGCTGATGGCGCCGTGAACCTCATTGGGAAACTGCCCGTGCCTCGTATGTGGTGTCAGTAGCATTTTACCGAATCCAGCTGGTATGAAAGGCGAGGTACATATATATACTTCATTTTTAGTCCATTTAACACGCGGACTTTGAACATATAATCAACGACCTCACCAGCAAGGAATCGAACCCTCGACCTACTGGGTGGCCCTAGGGAACGCTTACCGGCTAGCCCACAAGGACACTAAAAGCAGTTCTAGACTCTGTTATATTTCACACAAAGCCTGTTCATCGAGCTGATGGCGCCGTGAACCTCATTGGGAAACTGCCCGTGCCTCGTATGTGGTGTCAGTAGCATTTTACCGAATCCAGTAGTTATATAAAATGTCATATTTTGAATTTCTGGCATTGAAAATATACGAGAAAAAACAGACAAATGGCATATGTTAGGATTTAGCCAGAGAACACAACGATTTCCTCATCTCATGGTGCCATGCCTACTGTGGCGACCATGGCGTGGGTGGTCCATGACCCGTCTAGCCAGGTACACCCAGCGGAGGGAAATGGTACTAAAATAACCATGTGTTTCCCACGAGGGATAAACATGATATTTTACGAAGTTAATTTTTACACCGATGAGAGAGTGACAAGCCAGCTAGAAAATTAACAAAATTAACATGGGAAAATTTCTTCAGAGAAACACGACCCATCTGTCATGGAAACGAATGAAAATATGAACAGTAATGACTTCATGAGTATTGAATTGAATTGAAATTGAATTGAATTGAAACAGTTTATTTAGCCAGAAAACATAGATACTGAGTGGATAATAGTAACAATATTAACATGGCTGAGCCAGTTGAGATCCTGAGCTCTCCTGTAGGCACCTAATATATATACTATCTAATTATCTTAAGGAAGTATTTTGTAATATTTAGTATCATCTGGAATAGTACAATAGCATAGTGGTAATAAGAACAACTCATAATGTTACCACGGTTATCACTTATGTAATGAGACAAAATCTCACAAGAAGAAGATTACATATAGGTAGAATATTGAGAGTATAAGAGTATAAAGAGAGGAAGATTTTGGTAGCGTGGCCGTGATAGTTATTTACACTGTCAGTACACTTATCGTATCTTATATGTCAATGCACATCTATTACGTTCTTGAAGGCGACTTCTCAAACACCGCTTCGTTACAACTCTTTATTAATTACGAACATGACATGGACACATTAATAACACCTTCTATTGAAGTTACTAGCACATTATATTTACGTTACTAGGACATCATATTACGTTACTAGACACTGATTCTCGGACACGAACATGAAATGAATACACTTCCCACGTAGGTAACTCATCCCGTGGAAAGCTCTGACAAACACTCACGTGACCTAGGGGAGGCCTAGCAGGGAGACTGCTTAGCTGGAACACTGGTGTCAGGAGGGCGACTGCTTAGCTGGGACACTGGTGTCGGGAGGGCGACTGCTTAGCTGGGACACTGGTGTCGGGAGGGCGACTGCTTAGCTGGGCCACCGGAGGGAAGTCGGGGAGGGAAGTCCTGCACGACTCTCCTCCCGTGAGCGGGACTCGGCTGTGGTGGACCTCCTCCTCCGATCCCTGTGTGTCTCTCTCTCTGACTCTGTCTCCGGGTATCTTGTTCTGCGAATAGCCTGAGGGAGGACTAGGACGTCCTATATATTGGGAGGCGAGCCGTCAGGTTGAGCTGGTCGGGGGGGGGGGGGGGGGGGGCGGCGAAGGGTCTCCTTACATTTGACCTGGCCAATGTGAGGTCAGGTCTGGACTTTTTCAGAAACTATAAGTTTTATCTTCTGGGAAAGTCATCAGGTGGGGCCGTGTGTATATTGGGAGAGAGTCGGCCGGTGCCCTCTTACATGTGTGACGTGGGAGGGGAGCTAGTTGATTTACAATCCTTGGTCAACCGCAGAGTTACCCTACACTTTTGACCTCCCTAATGTCGGGTCAGACTGGAGTTTCTGAGATGTAAGCTGTGGTCTGACAACCCATCACTACACCTCCCGCCAAGACCAAAGCTTTCATGCTCAGAGAACTGATGACACATTTAAAGTAGACAGTAACATCATGTGCAGTATCTAATATAGTCCCTGAGGCGATAATGCATCCTTACATTTTACAAATTATAACCCTAGAGATGTATGTTTTTCTACTGGCATAGTTTGATCTGACAAAGCTTACTATACCTCGCGCCAAGATTAAAGCTTCTATGACAGGAGAAAAAAATAAAATACATACACAGTAAGTGAACATAGAGTGATCTAAAGATCCTTCATATCTAGCATAGTGTCCGAGGTAAACTTGCAAATCACATTCTACAAACAAAAACAGGTGTTACATTGCCTAACCAGGCCGTATCAAAATAATAATTCATCTCAGTCAGTAAATGGCTACAACATTGTGTTTCGAAGTGCAAAACATTGATCAAATGAACTCATAGAAAAAGTGACTAATCTTTTTTCAAAAAAACCATTATTTGTAGTACATGTTAACAAAAATCAGAGAATGAAATACTTCATACAAAATGCTCCTGCTTCACATGTTAGGGTGTTATATCTTTTTATTACACATCAGCAACATCAACAACATAAGTACATTTGTTGGGTTCAGCATGGCTCAAGTCCTCCATCCAGCTGGTGTCTGAAAATAAGGAATGCTGGCAGCACAACAGCGGTAGTCGGTTGGTTCTTCTGATGATCCACCTTTTCATCGTCGACTTTCTTCTGATGTCAGCACAGGACGTCTTCTGTCTTCACATAGCACGTTTTTCTTTCGTCAATACAGCAGGTTGTAGGTCGTGTCACCACATCTGACTTTTTCTCACTTCCTCCTGGTTTCTATAATATTCCAGATGATTTTTCTGTTCACCTGCGCTTCCTCTACGTTTAGAGCATTTTCATATTCCAGATGAATTTTTCTGTTCATCTGCGTTTCTTTATACATCTTCATTTTCATATTCCAGATGAATTTTTCTGTTCATCTGCGTTTCTTTATACATCTTCATTTTCATATTCCAGACGATTTTTCTGCTCATCTGCGTTTCTTTATACATCTTCGTTTTCCGTCATATTCCAGATGAATTTTTCTGCTCCATCTGCATTTCTTCTCTGCAACATCATCATTTTCAACATATTCCAGACCATTTTCTGTTCATCTGCCTTCGGCCCCCTCCGGCCGGGATGAAAGCCGGTCCACTGCTTGGGCTGTCGTCTCCTTAGATGACTGTAAAGCAGGTTCCGCGGACCAGGGCTCGCCCTCCGTACGTGAGTGTCGGCGAGACCAAAGACCGTCCTGTCTTACACCTTCCACAGTGGTGAATCCCTCCTTAGCTGGGCTCACCAGGGTTCGTTGTGTGGCACTTCATTCCACACTCCTTAACTTCCTAAAGTAGAAAAATATAAAAATCTTCTTAATTCTAGACCAGGTAGGACTTGAAAGAAGTGGGGTGGTGCGTGGCGGGTGTGGTGCTGCATTCATCACGCTGCTTCTTTTCTTCTTATATGTGCTGTGGTCGGATTCCGGCTAGCCATGGGGCGGTACTGTGTGTGACATTTGACAGAAACAATCCGAAAGGGATGATGGATTAGTTGGAAGTGTATCCGTAAAGAAAAACAAATATTACTTTATAAGTTACGTCAATGTTTGGTAACTATTATTTCCGTCACGACAATTTTCTCATTAGGCTGGGTCGGGGAGTGAAGCTCTGCTCACTACATTGAATATTATTTATCACTACGCGTCAAAGAGTACATTACAAATCATTCTAGCATAAAAACACACTGAGTGAAGCTCTGTAATTATCGCAATATTAAGTGACACTAACCACCAATTTCGAAGCATAACTCACAGGACAAAACATATGGGGATTGGTGGTCACACTGGACGGTGTGAGGCGGGTGGAGGGGAGGCGAGGCGAGGCGAGGCGGGGCGGGTGAGGCAGAGTTAAGTGTAGTGGGGAGGAGCCGAGGCGTGGTTGATCGGGCCAGGCCGGGGCTTTGCGGGGCGGGGCACGGAACGGCGGGGCGGGGCAGGGAGGGGCAGGGATGGGGGGAAGGGTAAGGAGGGTGAAGTGAGGATTAGGACAGGGAGGAGGATGTAGGTTAAAAGACATGTTAAGTTATAACAGTTAGTACAGACACCGCTTTCATAACTGAAACAATTTCTACGTTCAACACTGACCAACACTCAAACTGCACTTGGGCTACTGAGAATGTCACAGATCGCGGGGGACACTGAGAAATTATATTAAGCACTGAACATATTCTGGGAGTGTTTTGCTAGTAACAATTCGCGTATACCACAACGAGAGACATTGACTTGAGCTGTAAAGATGACGCACTAGGACACTTTTCACGCTACGACGCTACGACACAGGAATTACTTATTACACAATTGTAGACAATACTTAGACTGAATCAAATGAAGGATGAGACGAGCCAGGTGTTATGGCTAACCGATGGAAGGCGTGAGTTTACGTTAAGTTCGCTGCTACCATTATAATAACTAAGCGAGGGAGGCGTGAATTACATATATAGTTCGCTGTCACCTATAACAAGGGACAAGGCGGGCGTGAGTTACATATAGTACGCTGCCGCCAATATAATGAAACTATATCTTGCATGAACTCCTTATCACGCACTTTCGAACAGTACTCAAACAACGAGTCAGGTGTTATGGCTAAAATGAGGGAGGGCATGGGTTTACGTTAAGTACACTGTTACCAATAACTAGGGACGAGGAAAGTGTGAATTACATATAGTTCGCTGCCACCAATATAATGACTAAGCGAGGAAGGCGTGGATTACATATATAGTTTGCTGTCACCTATAACAAGAGACAAGGAGGGCGTGAGTTACATATAGTACGCTGCCGCCAATATAATGAAACTATATCTTGCATGAAGAATATTTATATATATATATAGGAAGAATATTTAGTAAGAGAGTAAAAGAGAGAAAGACTTTCGTAGCATGGCCGTGATAGTTATTTACACTGTCAGTACACTTATCGTATCTTATATGTCAATACACATCTATTACGTTCTTGAAGGCGACTTCTCAAACACCGCTTCGTTACAACTCTTTATTAATTACGAACATGACATGGACACATTAATAACACCTTCTATTGAAGTTACTAGCGCATTATATTTACGTTACTAGGATATCATATTACGTTACTAGACACTGATTCTCGGACACGAACATGAAATGAATACACTTCCCACGTAGGTAACTCATCCCGTGGAAAGCTCTGACAAACACTCACGTGACCTAGGGGAGGCCTAGCAGGGAGACTGCTTAGCTGGAACACTGGTGTCGGGAGGGCGACTGCTTAGCTGGGACACTGGTGTCGGGAGGGCGACTGCTTAGCTGGGACACTGGTGTCTGGAGGGCGACTGCTTAGCTGGGACACCGGAGGGATGTCGGGGAGGGAAGTCCTGCACGACTCTCCTCCCGTGAGCGGGACTCGGCTGTGGTGGACCTCCTCCTCCGATCCCTGTGTGTCTCTCTCTCTGACTCTGTCTCCGGGTATCTTTTTCTGCGAATAGCCTGAGGGAGGACTAGGACGTCCTATATATTGGGAGGCGAGCCGTCAGGTTGAGCTGGTCGGGGGGGGGGGGGGGGGGGGCGGCGAAGGGTCTCCTTACATTTGACCTGGCCAATGTGAGGTCAGGTCTGGACTTTTTCAGAAACTATAAGTTTTATCTTCTGGGAAAGTCATCAGGTGGGGCCGTGTGTATATTGGGAGAGAGCCGGCCGGTGCCCTCTTACATGTGTGACGTGGGAGGGGAGCTAGTTGATTTACAATCCTTGGTCAACCGCAGAGTTACCCTACGCTTTTGACCTCCCTAATGTCGGGTCAGACTGGAGTTTCTGAGATGTAAGCTGTGGTCTGACAACCCATCACTACACTTCAATATTTATTTATTTTATTTTACTTATTTATTCATTTTTTTTATTTTTTTATTATAAGTATATGCATAAATTACAGTGCAATTGAAAAACATATATATAATGGGGGAGCACTACAACCTGGGTTGTACAGTATTAAGGTTGAGCAAGAGGACAGAGCTGTGAAGATTATGTCTAGTTGGCAAATATATATATTGCAATGGTAATTTCTTATCTATTTACATGATAATTTCTAATAAAACGGTTTTGATGGTAAAATAAAGCAGGTACTGTAAATAGAGTAGGTATTACAAGAAACATTATTACTTAGACAATATATTATTTTTTAAAGATGATTTAAAGGAATGGAGCGTAGTCTTTGCTGGGATGGGTGGGGGTAAGTTGTTCCACACCTTCACGCCGCGATATTTTATGGAGGTCTGGGACTGAGAGGAGCGCATGGGGGGTGGTCTTAGAAGCTCTGGGTGCCTTAAGTTGTATCTCTGATTATTCCGGAACTGGAAGTAATTATTGTCAAGCAAGTGATTGATAGAGTTGTAAACAAAGAGGGCACAGCAGTAAGTGTTAATATCTTCGAATTTTAAAAATTTCAATATAGCAAATTTTTCGTTTGTGTGATCTATTTTTTTCAAGTAGGTCATTGTCCGTACAACTCTCTGTTGTGCAGTAACCAGAGATTGTGATTTTGAAGAGCCAGAGGCTCCCCATAGTGTGTGGCAGTGTATCAGGGGTTAGTAAACAAGATCATGGTAGATTTTTTTCATTGCTGTGAGAGTGATTGACTGTCGAGTGAGATACATGATACCGCACTCTTTGTTGTCTTTACTGTGGATGGCTTGTATGTAGTTTCTCCAGTTAAGTTTCTCATCAACAATAACTCCGAGGAATCTAGTATTTTGTTCGCGTTTGAGGACTGTATTACCAATGTACAGGGGGTCCAAGTCCGGGGGTAAGTTTTTCCTTCTGTGAAAGATCGTGTAGTGGATTTTCTCAAGGTTTAAGGTCTGTTTATTACGGACTATCCAGGTCCTGACTTTAGTCAATTCAGTGTTCATAGTTCTCATCAAGGAATGGAAGTCTGAGTTTGCTGGCATAGAGATTACTATCGTCTGGAAATAAGTTGTATTTTATGAGTGTGCTGGCATGGACTATGTCGTTTACTGTATGTACAACAGAAACAGTACTGGACCAAGAATGGAACCTTGGGGGATGCCATACAAGATTGGCGAGGAGTCAGATTGGTGATTATTATAGCAGACATACTTCATCTTGTTGGACAAATATGACGTAAACCAATTGTGGGACAGGCCCCTAATGCCGTAATGTTCTAGCTTTGAAAGGAGGATGGTATGTGTAGGTTATGTATCTAAGTTACTGTGCCGAGTAGCAACCTTGTATATAAGCTACTGTGCCGAGTAGCATCTATGTATGTAATTACGTGGCAAGAATGCACGTGTTATGTGGCAACATTGCCCCGAGGCTGCCATATGGCAAGGCAGCCTCAGTCTGAATCCGTGGGTTGTGCATGGCACTTCATAACCACGCAGCTCACTATCCGTTAATAAATGGACTTCAGTGTTACCCGGTGTTTCCCTACCCATCACTGCCTTCTTCAGGGAACACTTGGAACCTTCAGTATGGTCGACAGTATCGAAGGCTTTAGAGGGGTCCAAGAATATACCGACTGTGAAATGACTGTCATCAAAGGAATTTAAGATGTCTTTAGCAAAGGATAGCAGAGCACTCTCAGTCGACCTTCTTCCTCTAAATCCAAACTGAGAGTCTGTAAAGATGTTATTGGCATTGCAGAAGGAATTTAGTCTACTACATGCTAGCTTCTCCAGTATTTTACTCAAGGCTGGGAGGACTGATATGGGGCGGAAATTCTTTAAGAGACCTTTGTCCCTAGATTTTTTATATGCCTGGTGAACTTTAGCAATTTTCAGTTTATCAGGAAAGACACCACTAGTGAAGGAGGAGTTACAAATGTGGAGGAGAACAGGTAGTAATAAGTGGGCTACTTTCTTAATGATGCTCATTGGTATATTGTCTTCGCCTGCTGCTGCATCTTTGGACATTTTTATGATGGCCAGTAATTCATCTGCTGTAACAAAGAATAAGAACAGCTCATTTTGCTGTCTGTTTTGCAGGTAGGCTATAAATTTCTCTCTGCAAGATACTTGCCAACATTAATAAAATATTCACTGAAGTGGTTGGCAATGAGGGGGGGTTCCGTTAGAACTGAATCATTTATCATGAAAGCTGGGTGGGGGCCGAAGGCTGAGTGTTCCTGTTCTGAATAGAATTTATGACATTCCATGTTTTGTTACTGTCGTCTGATGCTGACTGGAGCTTATTTGTATAATAGGTACGTCTGGCATTTCTAACTGCTTGAGTTACTCTGTTTCCGATACTTGGGTAAGCATCACCTAAAGTTAGGGGTCTTTTTGCAAATTTCCTTTGGAGTTTGTGTTTTTCCTTTGTCATTATCTTAATTTCGCTTGTGATACAGGGTTTAGAAATGGATACAGTTTTCACTGACTTAGTCTTGAGCGGAAAGCATTTATCAAAGCAAGCATTGAAGATGCAAGAGAAGTTGCAGCTGTTCACGTTAGGGTTGTTGGGGGAGTAGACAAGATCCCACTTAGCATTCATTAGGTTGTTTTCAAAAAGGAGCGTGTTGTCGGCGCAGTAGTCTCTGTATTGTACTGAGACTCTACTAGATCCTTCAGGTCTTGTGGCTGTTTTATACATGGCAAAAACTAGGAAGTGATCTGAGATATTGTTATAGATAATTCCACTTGCAAGATTGTTAGGAGTGTTGTTAGTCCAGATATGATCTATCACAGTGGCGGAGGTGGCAGTTACTCTAGTGGGTTTGGTTTCCTCTCTGAACTTATGATAGAGATAAGCTCCAAAAATTTATCAAGAAAATTCCTTACATTAGTGTGGGGTCTTCTGTAGATTACTCCTACTAGGATATTTCGTGTGTCGTTACGTAATTCAATAAAAACACTCTCCATGTACTCCTCCTGAACCTTTAAATCATCTCTTACAGAAGTGTTATACTTGATATCAACTGTCACTGTGTCGTGACGTGTTGACACAGTTTCTATTATACTTAGAATTGTTATACAAATGTTCAATATCGTTAGTGCGTTTGGTCTCACAGAACCCAAGTACATCAAATTTGTGGGCAATAGAAGATAAACACTGATCTGAAAAGGTATCTAGATGAAGGGGAATACTGCTGATGTTATGGCTAATCAAGGAGAAGGAATGAGGTAGCAGGAAACTAGAACTAAACTCGGGGTAGTCAGGAAAGTAATAGTTACAGTTTGGGTTGGTGTAACCCAGTGAGTTTTGTAGAAAGGCATCAGGATCGATATGAGGGAGTATTGTGTCGACACCATGGGTAAATGGGGTGTAACACATACGATCTAGAGCATCTAAGGGAATGACACTAGCATCATCATTGTGGGAACATTGATACTGATTAAGGAACAGTAAAACTCAGGGTCACTGAGGTGTGAAAAAGGAAGATCTAAGAAAGTTATTATAGTGGGGGGGGGGGGGGGTGTAACGTACTCACAAGTGCTACAACAGACTTAGGATGACCGGTACTGTTGAGGGTGATTCCCAGATGGAGTGGGAGGTGCGCCTGTCACTTGGTTTTGAGGGCTGCTGGTTTCCACCACAGAGGGTAGACGTGTAGTACTGCGTTGATAAAACACGTTGTCACGGTCAGAGAGGGATGAGAATTTTGTTATGAAGTGGCCTGGGCGGGAGGAGGTGGGTTTCCTGACGCGTTGAACACGGTCACACTTTACTTCAGTAAGTTTAAAATGTTCATTCAACAGGCGTGAAATTTTGCGCTGGGTTGACTCCCAGTTCTCGTGGACATCTTCGGCGACTCCGGCAATCCTGAGGTTGTTTCGCCTCCCTACGTCATCCACATAATCCACCCGGTCTGCTGTTGTCGTTAGTTCCGTTTTGAGCTTGGAATTCTCCTCACTCAGCTGTTGAACTTGGGTCTTGAGTGCTCGGTTTTCTTTAGCTTCAACGTTCAAGTTTGCTTGTAAGTCATTTATTTCTCCTTGGGATAATTCCAAGCTTTTTTTAATCTCACTTAGCTGGTCAGTGAGACACTGGTCAGCTTCTTCTTGCTTCCTGGTGGTCTCCTTATTCCTTATGAGTTAAATATTACTGGCAAGCAGTAGGTCCCTCATTAAAGACGGAATTAAATATCTAAAAAAGAAAAAGGCCTCTAGAGGAGATGTGAAGATTTAAAGGAATTAACGGTAAATATGAGTGATGTGGGGGAGAGCCTGGCGATGGAGTAGTCGTTGACTCACTCACTTTCCCCCCACACCTGGCAGCTACTGACGTGAGGACAGCCACTGTCCAGGGCAGGCTTAAGTACCCACGTGCTCGCAATACTTGTGAGCAACATCTACATTACTCACAAGTAAGTTCTGTTCAACTGCATGCTAGGAGTAGTAAGGCATTAGTAGGAGTAATCCAAGTGGCCAATTGAGGAATAGCCAATTTTTTTGACGTTTACTTGGCTGGCAATATACTTGATGGGTGACCTGGCTGTGAATCTAACTGGCAGGCTGATGAACTCAGTGATTGGCTAGTACTCTAGGGGATTGGCTAATTGGACGATTTCCCTAATTCCTGCCTCGTTTCGAAAATAAATAAAATACGCTGTGGATTACATGCAACTACGACCGTGACGATGTAACTCAGAGGTAGAGTTCTCGCTTCGCATGTGAGAAGTCATGGGTTCAATCCTCAGCACCGAGTGTTTTTGGCGAGTACCATAACAATTTAAATAATGAGTTTCTTAATGCACAAGGACAGAATATATCACTCAGAAACTCAGATCAAATAACAATGACCCCAAATGGATAAATAATTATTTAAAGAATATTATTGGACACACTAAGTCTTTACTTTTTTTTTTGTCTTAGGGTCTTGGTGCATGCCTTAGACACGCCGTTTGTAAGTGATGTCTAAGAGTTCCCTAACAGCGCTGTAAAACGCCGATCCACTAGAGACGAGAAAGACTGGCCTTATATATTGTCATTTACTTGTATACTTATATGACTCGCCAATACAAGTGAATCTTACCAGAACTGAAGTGAATCATTATCTTACTTGTGTGGTTCTGAGTTTCAAGACGCATAGAACCACCTTCCATCATTGTTACAAGTGTTTACTTAATGTTTAATATTGTATTTTTGTGAATTCAGTAAAAAAGAATTATGCTAAGTTCTGACGTGCATCTAGGTCTCA
Source organism: Homarus gammarus (assembly GCA_958450375.1). Classification (NCBI taxonomy): domain Eukaryota; kingdom Metazoa; phylum Arthropoda; class Malacostraca; order Decapoda; family Nephropidae; genus Homarus; species Homarus gammarus. The sequence goes on from CAUDMG010000294.1 coordinate 51,111, forward strand.
TTATAATTATTATTTGCATGTAAATAAGTATTTTAAGTATAAGAAAACTGTCAATGTTCCTTTAACCTACCCTCTACCATACTGAATTGATAACGATTTCATTAAATGCAATTAGCATGTTTACCCTTTGCCTTGCCTACCGTGTTGAAACTTCTGGTTGACAATCTTGCCTAATTATTAAGTTATCATTGGAAGTGTTGCAACAAATCATTATACTGTTAACTAGAGGTTTTAATATATATATATATATATATATATATATATATATATATATATATATATATATATATATATATATATATACAAAATAACACTACACAACAACACACACGCATTATCCCACGTCGTCAATCACACTCTCAATATTTTAAAAGAAACAAAAGTCCACCCAAATCCTGCCACTGCCACCAATGCATCAAGATTTATGTGTCTATATTTCAAGTGATAAACTGTACACTGCATCGCTTTCAGCTGCCATTCTTTATAAAATTTACTGCAAAGGTTAATTTAGTTCCTGTCACTCGCTAGGATACATACTGCATCTCACGATTATTTATCATTCATAGATAATAAAGTCACTCACTTGTAATAGAAGAAGATGACTTGGACTACAAATTCTGTTAAGTCAGGCATCTTTTACTTAAATGGAATGGTCTAATGATCATTAAATCCAATTTGGCTTATTAATGTCGTAAGAAGTATCATGAAAAATGTGTTAATAAAAGTACTGGTGGTGTTAGAGTAGCGGGGAATAACAAGAGGCAGAATAAAGTTTGTCTAATTTAAATATTTTTTTTTCTTTAAAGGAAATGAAATGAACTATCCTTGAGGCTCAGCACAAATTTTTTTTTTATTTTTCAATGAATTCATTATTAATCTCGGGTAAGTTACTATGAGGCGGGATCCCTCACAGTGATGTTGTTAACAGTTTAGGTGAGAGTTATCCGAGGTGCAGTAACACCTGGTGTATCAGAGTAAGTGTAGCAGCTGTTATAATAATAATAATAATAATAATTAACGGTTTATTGAAAGAGCTTGGCAGCCAGAAGGCTGAAAATATACAGTTACATATTTGGGGAGTGGGTTACGAATTACAAATAATATACAAGTAACATAAGTGACACAAATAAGACATATAATAACTTAGATGGGGAAAAGCTCAAACTACAGTTCAATTCAACATAGTGACAGTGTTACAGTATTACAAGTTATTGATAATTTTTACAATGGTTGGGACTGGGCTGTTCTTATAGCGATCAGTTCGTGTGTGTGTGTGAGAGTATTTAGGTTTTACTCCGATTCTGATGATACAAGAAAATATTATGAATATGCCTACAGTAGTTAGTGTATGGTCTGAGAATAATTCTTAAGGATTATCCTCCAATTATGCCTTAAATGCAACAAGTGCTTTTTATGATGTAGGGATAATGTTTTTTAGTGCAAAAAAAAATAGTTGAAATTATCTTCAGTCTATTTAAGAGTTGCTTCTGTGTGATATATAATGAGTGAATGTCGATCTTGGATTGTTTGGGTATAAGTGCTGCCCTCTTGTGGGTATGTCCTGTACCATGTAAAGCAAGTGCTGTCCTCTTGTGGTGTGAATGTCCTGTACCAGGTATAGTAAGTGCTGCCCTCTTGTGGTGTGAATGTCCTGTACCAGGTATAGTAAGTGCTGCCCTCTTGTGGTGTTGAGTGACATGTGTGGATATGTACAGTAGTACACTATTTAATGTGATTGTTTCCTCCCTTTATATCATTATGTAGATGGCGCTTGTGTCTGTAGTTGGAGGCACGCACTTAACTGTATCTGCAACTGCTGTTACTCTTTGACCTTAGAAAATAAAATGCAAATACCGAGTTTACTTAAACCATACCATGACATCGCTATCAAACGTGGCGCAGTGAGTAGGATCCAGCATCACCGCCCTATAGTAAAGTTTATGGAGTAACAAGATCGAGAACCAACTGCATTATTTGATGGCACTTACGGCAAGGCAAGCTGAGCAAGTAGCAAGACAACTGGAGCATGCATAGGAACAATAGGAGCGTTTAACTACCTTGTTGCTGAGCATGGCGGCACCGCAACAAGAGCCAACTAGAGAAGATAGCAATGTGCCAAGTGGCGGTGGCTTTTTAGATAATAACACACATGATGATTTATTATTTTTTTTAATTACTGGGAAGGACTCCTTTAAGTGTCTTGAGTTAAATATTTTAGTCAATTTTTTTATAACCTTCTTGGCCATTTGTTTCATAAACTGTGCCGGAAGCTGATCAAACCCACAAGCTTTAGTAGTGTTACGAGGAGCAGTCCACCCGGCCACAGGTAATAGACCCACAACTTGGCCGAGAGGGAAAAAATAAGAGTAAAAATCAAATAAAAATAGAAAAGAAAACTGGTATGTTAATCTACACCACGAAGATGCCGGAAGACCAGCTTTTAAAGTGAGACAGATTGTATGAGCATGGAAACACAGAAAGGCAGAGCATTCCACAGTTCTTCTACGTACTCTAAACATCACTCTTTTACTTCTGTCTCAAACAGTATCTTATTGTCTTTGCTTCAAATAGTCCCATCCAATTTTTTCTGGTTCATTTGCTTAATCTCTCTACATTTCCCTATATATATATATATATATATATATATATATATAAATATATATATATATATATATATATATATATAGAGAGAGAGAGAGAGAGAGAGAGAGAGAGAGAGAGAGAGAGAGAGAGAGAGAGAGAGAGTGTGTGTGTGTGTGTGTGTGTGTGTGTGTGTGCGTGTGTGTGATATTCTGAATGAAAGAGTAGTTAATAAAACTCCAATGTCAGGCGGCGAGGTCCCACCTTGATGAAATTGATGTTAGCATAGTGATGGAAGCGGGAGGCGGCTGGTCCTAGGCCCCACATGGTCGACCTGGTTTTCACCCGGATCTCCCAGGATAGACAGATGCGTGCCACCCAAACATGTAGGAACCCCGCTGAGAGTGGCACCAAGCCGACACTACCCAACCCCACAGCTAAGAAAATTCGTTTAGAAGGAGGGAAAATTAGATCTCCCTCTTCTTGCTGGGGCACGGTGCACCTGGTTGTACGGTGACCTGACCTAACTGGGCAGGATTAACTTTGTCGCTCTCCCCCTCCTATAAAGTAACTGGGAAAGAAGTTTGCCCTGGCTGCAGGATGAGTGGAGTGAAAGAAGGTTAAGCTCTGGGAGTCACAAAGTATCGGTGCTGATTCTTCTACTAGGTACCTTCACCTCTCTTCAACTATGGGTGTATGTGGTTTGTCTAACCAGGTCCTGGTGTGAGGTCAACGACCCTGATGGTTGATCTTACACTCTAGACATGGGAGTGCTTTTTAAAGGATTGTTTGGTACTATGTATGAAGTACAACTTGACGGTAATGGTGTATTCTGGGTCAGTGTTGTTGAGCACGGTTACGGGTTTGGTGGAGAACAGCACACATGACTGATGAACCCAGAAGTAAAGTAATAAGAATAAGCAGTTGAGCCGCCCCCTGACGAGTCATGAATGATTTTCTCGGTTCACACATAATTTTGGGTTTCATGTAGGTTTGGGCTCTGATGATATCAGGCCATTATGACTGATACATGTCCTTGTGCAGGCTATTAGTTACTATCTATGGTCTTTGTGAAGTATAGTAAATAAAGAACTAACATATTTCTTGTGGTTAATATTATTTTGTGGGGTGTCCAGACCATTATGCTATGTTATGGATATGTGTGCTGAGGGAACAAAAAAAACGTCCCGCTTTCGCTCCTGCGTTAAGGAATATTCTGTCCGTCGGGGGGGCTTGTGTTCTAAGGGGAATAGGGATTGTCAGCAGGTGGGCTTAAAAAAACTCGAGCTGAGGAACCGCTGCGTTAAGGATCCGTCGGCTTGTGTTCTAATGGGAGTGTCAGTGGGCTTAAACTCAGGGTCGCGCGACTCTTGACCCCAGCAACTCCTGAGCTCACATTGGGACCAGGATGGGTGCCGGTGGTAGAACGGTACCGCTCTTGCCTCACAAGCGAGATGTCACGGGTTCGATTCCCGGGTCGGTGTAAAAGTTGTTTGGACATACTTCCTAGCCCTCATTGGTCCTTGTTCACCTAGCAGTAATGTAGGTACCTGTTGTAAATCGAAAGTTGCGAATTCGTATTCAGGGAAAGTTGTTGGTGTAGGTTATGTATCTATGCTACTGTGCCGAGTAGCAACCTTGTAAATAAGCTACTGTGCCGAGTAGCATTTATATATATAATTACGTGGCAACACTGCACGTGTTATGTGGCAGCTTTGCCCCGAGACTGCCATATGGCAAGGCAGTCTCAGTCTGACTCCGTGCCTCGTGCAAGGCACACGCTAGTCACCACTTGTATTTCTCCTATCCGTTAATAAATGGACTTCAGTGTTACCCGGTGTTTCCCTACCCATCACTGCCTTCTTCAGGGAACACTTGGAACCTTCAGTTGGAGCTTTCAAACAAAGAAGTATGTCCGTTTGTATGTTTGTGTGTTTGCTTGTGTTTGTGTGTTCGCACGAAAATCACGAAAACTACTTTACCGATCTGTAGTGATGATCGATGGTGTTATATGTAGTGATGATGGATGGTGTTATATGTAGTGATGATGGATGGTGTTATATGTAGTGATGATGGATTGTGTTATATGTAGTTATGATGGGTGGTGTTACATGTAGTGATGATGGATGGTGTTATATGTAGTTATGATGGATGGTGTTATATGTAGTGATGATGGATGGTGTTATATGTAGTTATGATGGATAGTGTTATATGTAGTGATGATGAATGGTGTTACCTGTAGTGATGATGGATGGTGTTATATGTAGTTATGATGGATGGTGTTATATGTAATTATGATGGATGGTGTTACATGTAGTGATGATGGATGGTGTTATATGTAGTTATGATGGATGGTGTTGCATGTAGTGATAGTGGATGGTGTTACATGTAGTGATGATGGATGATGTTATATGTAGTGATGGTGGGTGGTGTTATATGTAGTGATGAATAGACAATAATATATTAACAGTTTAATGCTAAAAAAATATACTTTGCTGTACCGTTGTAGTGAAAAACATGATGGAACTTGCATACACCGTTAATGAACTATTGATGGAAGAAGAAGTCTTGGGGACTGAACAGTGAGACAATGTGGAGCTTCCCGGAGGGTGGCGTCCTTCCGTGGCCTAGCAGATGCGATTCTGCTAGTATATATATATATATATATATATATATACATATATATATATATATATATATATATATATATATATATATATATATATATATATATATATATATATATATATATAGATCATCCCATAACAATGTGTTATTACCTGTGGGTGTGAGGCAGCAACCAGGTAATGTGTAACTCTATACTGACCCACAACCTTGTTACTGTGGCCAGGAGTGAGGTAGTGGGAGACGTGGAATAGGTGAAGGGAAGATGAGGTCGAGATAGAGGAGATGTGGATACAGGGATAGAAGAGGGAGGTGGAGGAGAAAGATTGGATGTGTGTGGGGAGGGGGTGATTATTAAAGGAAAACTTATCATGGTAAATCAACCTGCTTCACCCATATTGGTCACAAAGTTAAAATAATAGAATGTGGCAACGACTGTCTTGTTCCTGACAGATTAAATGTTGTTCTCGAAACAGAGGCAGCGCTTCAGAGTACTGTACACATCTCACTGGTATCTGACCTGTAGCAGAAATGGTCGAGAATTTCTTATAATATAAAGACAATTGGAATGTGTATGATAAAAGGAAGTAATGTCAGAGATAAGGAGGAGGAAGAGATGCGGGTGTTGAGAGATTGTAAACTTGTGGGACAGAGAGACGAGGAGGAAGAAACCCTATATACATTGTATGGTATATTAGGAGTTAAGCAGGATAGTACTACACACATTATTGTTCTTATACTCGAGCAACAATTTGTTGACGTATTCGACCATATAAAGGGGATATAGATAAAGTTCTTATAATATCCGAGCAGGATAGGACTCGTAGCAACGGATTTAAGTTGGATAAGTTTAGGTTTAGGAGGGAGATAGGAAGAAACTGGTTCACAAATAGGGTGGTGGACAAGTGGAACAAGCTTAGCAACTTTATAGTAAGTGCTGGAACGCTGGAAAGTTTAAAAAGGAGGCTAGATAGATTCATGGATGATAGAGAGTGGTAGTAACTCTCGACAGGAGCTGCCATGCACATGCACATTGCACAGGCCAACCGGCCTATTGCAGACTCCTTATTTTCTTATGTTCTTATGTTCTTATATACAGGTATACTCTTAATCTTAATAAAATCACACAGGAAAAAGGGAAACAATGGAGCACCTTAGCTTTCGTCTTTATTCAAGACATCTTCAGAGGCAACTGAATTACCTGACCCAGCTTGGAGAAGGACGTCCCCCCAAGTGCTCCCGTTAGTGACCAAGGAAAATGGCCGCCTTGGATCTTTGTGTCTTGGGGGAAGAGGAGCGGAGTGTGGGGAAAGACGACCTCCTGGCCACTCTGTTAAGGCAGCTGGAGCAGTTGAGGAGTGAGATTGACACTCTAAAGGGGGAAAATGAAGTCCTCAGGTAGGTGTCCTGCCTAACAGGACACCTGCGAAGGAGGAGCAGGCGTGGAGAGTGGTTGTCTCCAAATGGACTAGGGTCAGACTCAGGAAAGCTGACCAGGGTGTGGAATGTAAAAACCCCTACCAGGTGCTGGAGGAAGCTTGCGGGGAAGAGAAGAAGCAGGAAAGTGTGTTGCAGGGAGAAGAAAGAGCAGTTGTACAAACCCTGCCCAGAGGTAAGGTCGTGGTAGTTGGGGACAGCAGAGAGACCCTCAGCTAGATCGACTGAATACACCAGGACTGATTTGACGAAAATGACCCAGCAATCAATGTACTCGTCAATGTTAAACGTGCTGCATTAATGGACTGGAAGAACAACCCTCAGTCTCAGACCAAACCTGATACCTTTCCCAAGAAGAAGGCGGGCCCCAGGGCGAACTTCGCAATCTAAACACCGACTGGTTTAAAAATATTGCATGTGAAACACAAAATTTTGCAGATCAGCACAAGGTGCAAGAATTTTTCAATTCCTCTAAAACATTTTATGGGCCAATCACTCGCCCCCCTCCTCTCATCCAATGGTAACTCCCTAACTAAAGACAATGAAGGCATTCTTCAGCGTTGGAAAGCGCATTACCATTCACTGCTCAACCGAAACACTGATGTGGATGTCCTGATTACCCAGTCGGTCCCTCAGCATGCAGAGCTGACCCACCTCAGCTATCCTCCATCTCTGGATGTATAAAGCAGGAGGACCTCTGCTTACCTGCCATCTCCACTTTCTCCAGGATAATATATGGGGAAAGGAGGAAATACGCCTTGCTCTTAAAGACGCTTATATTTATAAGAACAAAGGAGACTGGTCAGACTGTGGAATTTACAGTGGGATCTCGCTGTTGTCTGAAGCTGGCAAGATTATCTCACGAATCCTTCTAAACCAACTTCTTCCTGAGGTTGAACACTTCCTCCTAGAATCTCAATGTGACTTTAGACCATCATGTGGCAACCTTGACATGATCTTTGCTGCCCGCCAGATACAGGAAAAGTGCAGAGAACAGTGTTGTTACCTGTACCTTGGCCTTCATCGACCTAACCAAGGCCTTCGACTCGGTCAACAGGGAAGCCCTCTGGTGGACCCTCAGCCGTTTTGGCTGCCCACAAAATTCATCGCCATTGTGCGGCAACTCCACGATGGCATAAACCGCAGTGTCCTGCACAATGGCACCCAGTCTGAGTTCTTTCCCATCAAAGCAGGAGTTAAACAAGGGTGTGTATTGGCGCCAACTCTCTTTTCCATTTTCTTGGCTGCCTTACTTACTCATGCTAGTGCCAATTTAGCCAGCGGGGTGGACATCGAATGCCGGATTAAGGTTCTCTTCAACAGAAGACGACTCCAGGCAAGAACGAAGATGTCGGCAGCTTCCATTACTGAACTTCAGTATGCAGACGAACTCACCCTTGTTGCTCATAGTGAACGTGACCTACAGGAGATCCTGAACAACTACGCAGATGCATATGCGCACTTCAGCCTTGAGGTGAATGAACGTAAGACTCAGATTCTCTTTAAACCTGCCCTTGGTTCAGACACACCTCCACACATCTATCCAGCTTAACGGTACTACCCTCTCTAATGTTACCCACTCTCGGTATCTCAGCTCCCGCCTGTCCATCACCGCGGATATTTATGAAGAGATTCAACATCGGATCAGATGTGCATCTCAAGCCTTTGGCAGACTCCAAAACCGTGTCTTCAGCTGTAGGGAGCTAAACTATCTACAAAGTTACACGTATATTGAGCAGTGGTCCTCCCCACCTTGCTATATGGCAGCAAGACATGGGTAAAATACAGGAGGCACCTCAAGGCACTTGAAAACTTTCACCAACGTATTCTACGTTCCATCCGCTGTGTTTGCTGGGAAGACAAGAGAACAAATGTCAGTATTCTTGCTGACACCAACTGTAGGAGCATCGAGGCTACCATTATCCATGAACAACTACGCTGAACTGGTCATGTTATCCACATGGACGACAGTAGACTGCCAAAGCAGCTACTGTACAGTCGCCTAATGAATAGTAAACATAACGTTGGCAGGCAACTGAGAAGGTAAAAAGGATAGTCTTAAGATAAACCTGAAAAAGGGCCAAATCGACCCCCGCACTTGGGAGACAACTACTCCACATCGCAATGCTTGGAAGAGGACCACACGAGAAGGTGTCAATACTTTCGAGTTAGCCTGTCTGCAAACCGAGACAGACATGCGCCAACGCCGGAAAGACGCTGCCGCAGCCCCTCCCGCAGTAGATGTAGCCCCCCACATGTGCAACATCTGTGAACGACTCTGCCGGTCACCTCAAAACTCGCCAATGTAGATGGCATCCCTAATAACTCATATCATTGTATCATAGCTGGATGATCACCATACTCAATTACGCGTGACAGCAAAAGTAAGTAAGTAAGTGTGTGTGTAGGTCTGGACAAGTATGCACGCATGGTAATCTTGACTGGAATAATTAAAATAACAATATATGGTATTTCAGGTATAAATTTCTTAGAAAAACTTGGGGAGTCGACGAATTTCAGAATGAACACTACGACTTCTGTCGTCTCGGTAGGGTTACCAAAATCCTTTGTACGTTTTTGTCTCACACAATTCTGTAAGGATAGTTTTTTTATTGACTGTACATAACAATGGCACATAGAATAGCACTACAAATGAGTACTAAAAATATAATTTATACCTTAAAAAAATAATATCAATATCATTAATATTCAAAAATGTATTTTGATGCATAGAAATGTCACAGAAATATTTTCTCAGATAATGTTTGGAATCATGTACATAATGCAGCTCAGTGAAAACAAAGTAGGCAGCTATCAAACAGGGAGGTACTACCGCCTGGGAAGATATTGGAAGCATAATATATTGTCTAATGGTAGACCCTGCTGCCATATGGCATCACGAAAATTGTGACCAAATCCCAGGTTGCTGATCTGACTTTCTGCCTCATTTACACACAATTGCAGGGTCTCAATTGTTTCTCTTACTTTAACAACAGAACATACATACATCGTTTTTCATTCTGATATTTTGTTTTTTAATTTTTGCATTTATTTATTATTATTATTATTATTATTATTATTATTATTATTATTATTATTATTATTATTATTATCATCATATGTGTCTCTGTGTCTCCTGTATGTGACCCATGTCTCTCTGTGTCTCATGTTTGTGACCCATGTCTCTCTGTGTCTCCTTTTTGTGACCCATGTCTCTCTGTGTCTCGTGTTTGTGACCCATGTCTCGTCGTGTCTCCTTTTTGTGACCCATGTCTCTCTGTGTCTCGTGTTTGTGACCCATGTCTCGCCGTGTATCCTGTATGTGACCCATGTCTCGCCGTGTCTCCTGTTTGTGACCCATGTCTCGTCGTGTCTCCTGTATATGACCCATGTCTCGCCGTGTCTCCTGTATATGACCCATGTCTCGGTACCATAGGGTATGGAGAAGATCACTGCTAGATTAAATGCAACTTTGCTGAGGATTTCAATCATCCAGTAAACATGTAGAAGACACTACAGTGTGGGTGTACAGTAACGTTAATGTGTTGCGTTAGTTATTGCCTAAAGAAGACTCTACAGTATAGTGAAGGTGTATAGTGTTATGGCAATATAGACCTCATGATACTGACACTGTTTATGTGATTAAACAAATAGTTATAGGTGTTGGTAGTTAGGTGTAATTAGTTTTAAATCGAGACAAGTTTAGTAGATAATGTGTGTAAATGTTCATGAAATTAAGCTTCATTTTTACCAGTTTGTTGCTCAACGCACTCACACACCCACACACACCCACACACACACACACACACACACTAGAGAGAGAGACAGAGAGAGAGAGAGAGAGAGAGAGAGAGAGAGAGAGAGAGAGCGAGAGAGAGAGAGAGAGAGAGAGAGATTTAAAAAGGCTGAAAGTGTTCAACTGTGTTTAATGTGATTAAGGTAAAAGCTTTAGACAGGAACACTTGATCGTAATGTTGTTAGTGGCCAGCCGTCCTGACTGTGTTTCTTCTTCTTCTTCTTCTTCTTCTTCTTAGCGACCAGCCATAATTTATATTGTATGTAATGTACACTAAAGGACTTAAGCCTGAATTAAAGTAAAATAAAATACGACTTGAATCATCACATGTGGTTAAGTACCTCTATCGCAGTGAATTTTGGCTCATTGCCAGAGGTCACCAGTAGGTTCTGTGCCACTTTTCACAACTTTACTTCTAAAGGTCACTGAGGGATGGTATTTCCAGGGTGGAGAGAGCGTTGTTGTAGTCGGAGTAGTCTGCGCAGAGCATGATTCTGCAGGCCCTCTTCTGTACCTTCTCTAGCTGACGTTGTTGGGTAGGGTTGAGAGAAGACGACCAGGCTGGGACACATACGTTAATTTACGGACAATAAATGCGTTGTAGATAGTCCTCATCTCTGGCTTGGGTGCCCCAAGTGACCTGACTCGTCGTAGCATGTTGAGTCGGTACGAGGCTGCCTTGATAGTGTTGTTTACATGGGCTTTCCAGTACAGTTTGTGGTCTATAGTTACACACAGGAGTTTGGCAGACTGCACTAATTAGAGAGGATGGGCACCCACTGTGACTGCTGGAGCTTGCACTGGAGTGGTGGCGGTATTGATGTGCATGACTACAGTTTTGGTGTGATTGATGGTGACCTTGTTTTCCGTAGTCCATGCCTGTAGCCTGTCCAGGGTGCCTTGTAACGATGAGTAATCCGGGGAGATGTTGTCCACCGTAACCCCCACAGTACAGTCATTCACGTATATCCACCTGTGAGGAGTGTCCGACAGAGCGTCGTTAATCAGGATTAGAAAGCACAGTGTCCCTGGGGAACACTGCAGGTGAGGTGTTGGAATGTGGAGACAGAGCCCTGGTACCTGACTTCCTGACAACGTTCACTCAGGAAATCAGCAAGCCATGAGACCAGGTTGGTGGGCAGCCCTAGTGAAATGGCCTTGTTGATAACAGTGCAGTGATCAACAAGGTCAAATGCCTTCCTGAAATCAACAAGGGCAACGGCCAGTGATGTCTTACGTTTCTCCAGGTTTTTGTGCTAGAAATCCAGGAAACTAACTAAGCAGTGTGATGTAGACGAGGTCCTCATATTGCCAAATTGCTGTGGATCAATTGACTAATAAATACTAGCAAATGCCCGTTCAAAAGCAAACTCTTCACTGAGTAGACTGGGTATGGGGGTAATGGCAACTGGCCTCAGGTCACTAGGGGACTATGGGGTGGGGACCTTGGGGATAGGGGTGACAAATGCGGTTTTCGATTCATTAGGGTATTTGCTTTGTCTGAGGGATGCATTAATAATTGAACACAGGGGGGTGGCAAGTAAGACTGCAACCTCCTTGTAAATTTTGATTGGGAGGTCAATTGGGGTTGTGTAGCGTTTGGATTTAAATTTCAGAAGCTTGTTAGCGAATTCAAATGGTTGAACACTGGGAGGGAGTGAGGGGGGAGGAAAGTAGGCCGGGAGGAGAGTGTGTGTGTGTGTGTGTGTGTGTGTGTTTATGAGAGGTCAGAATGAGGATTGACGTGGATCTCAAGGATGTGGGTAAAAGAGTGTGTGTGCTGGAGAGTAGTGGTGTCTGGTAGCAGGGAGAGTGGTGGTGTGTGGTAGCAAGGTGAGTGGTGGTGTGTGGTAGCAGGGAGAGTGGTGGTGTGTGGTAGCAGGGTGAGTGGTGGTGTGTGGTAGCAGGGTGAGTGGTGGTGTGTGGTAGCAGGAAGAGTGGTGGTGTGTGGTAGCAGGGAGAGTGGTGGTGTGTGGTAGCAGGGAGAGTGGTGGTGTGTGGTAGCAGGTGAGTGGTGGTGTGTGGTAGCAGGGTGAGTGGTGGTGTGTGGTAGCAGGGTGAGTGGTGGTGTGTGATAGCAGGGAGAGTGGTGGTGTGTGGTAGCAGGGTGAGTGGTGGTGTGTGGTAGCAGGGAGAGTGCTGTTGTGTGGTAGCAGGATGAGTGGTGGGGTGTGGTAGCAGGGAGAGTGGTGGTGTGTGGTAGCAGGGAGAGTGATGGTGTGTGGTAGCAGGGTGAGTGGTGGTGTGTGGTAGCAGGGTGAGTGGTGGTGTGTGGTAGCAGGGTGAGTGGTGGTGTGTGGTAGCAGGGAGAGTGGTGGTGTGTGGTAGCAGGGTGAGTGGTGGTGTGTGGTAGCAGGGAGAGTGGTGGTGTATGGTAGCAGGGAGAGTGGTGGTGTGTGGCAGCAGGGTGAGTGGTGGTGTGTGGTAGAAGGGTGAGTGGTGGTGTGTGGTAGCAAGGTGAGTGGTGGTGTGTGGTAGCAGGGAGAGTGGTGGTGTGTGGTAGCAGGGAGAGTGGTGGTGTGTGGTAGCAGGGTGAGTGGTGGTGTGTGGTAGCAGGGTGAGTGGTGGTGTGTGGTAGCAGGATGAGTAGTGGTGTGTGGTAGCAGGATGAGTGGTGGTGTGTGGTAGCAGGAACATTGGTGGTGTGTGGTAGCAGGTTGAGTGGTGGTGTGTGGTAGCAGGGTGAGTGGTGGTGTGTGGTAGCAGGGAGAGTGGTGGTGTGTGGTAGCAGGATGAGTGGTGGTGTGTGGTAGCAGGTGAGTGGTGGTGTGTGGTAGCAGGTGAGTGGTGGTGTGTGGTAGCAGGGAGAT
>CAUDMG010000295.1:0-107238 GCA_958450375.1 Homarus gammarus
CACCTAGTATCACCACAGCTACACACACCACCTAGTACCCCCATAGCACCACACACACACCACCTAGTATCACCACAGCTACACACACCACCTAGTATCCCCATAGCACCACACACACACTACCTAGTATCACCACAGCTACACACACCACCTAGTACCCCCATAGCACCACACACACACTACCTAGTATCACCTCAGCTACACACAAAGTTGAGACACAACAGCGCTTCCTGCCACCCTGGCGGACAGTTCCCTTCGATATCACAATACCGACGTATCCGCCTAAAAAATTAATTATACAAAGCATTTATCTCCAACACACTGCCAAATTGAGAGCTCTTGAACACATACACACTATACAGACTGATGATAATATCACACAGACCATCTACACTGATGGATCTCTTAACACCGCCTGTGGGAGGGCTGGAAGTGCTATTGTTGTGACTCAACCTGACGGTAATATAATTGAAAAAGGAGTTAGAATTAACAACTGGGCATCCACTCTACAAACTGAATTAGTTGCCATACTCACAGCTATTAAATTCATTGAAACCACTGTTACTGACAGTCTCATCATCACTGACTCTCTATCCTCACTACTTGCCCTTGGTACCCTCGACTCAGGTTGTCACGCTCTTGTCTCTGAAGCCAGACACAAATATGCGTGCCTTGTTGACCGGGGTGTCAGGGTCAAACTGTTGTGGATCCCCTCTCACATAGGCCTCATAAGACATGACAGAGTTGATGCCCTCGCCAAACTCGCGTCTAACAAAGACACCGTTGAATACAATTTGGGTCTGTCAAAAAGAACGGGCAGATAATTGCACTTACTGTACATTTATTTGTCAAGCTTCCATACAATGATTTACAATTTGCATGGCTGTATGATTCACTCACGTTCACGCTGTAATAAAATTAATCTTCTAAAAGAGAATTTTAACTTGGGGACACATGTGATTACTCTACTATGGGTATAACTTAACAGAGCCTTAATTCTTCAAGTGATACATTTACTGCCAGCCTGGATTGCTTTTGTTGCAACCAGGCTTCCGCACAAGAACTTCTTTCCACGGGCCACAGCAACAAAAAGTACTCTTGGGTTACCACACATGGTGTCGTGCAGGAGAACTCTGTAAGCGTGACTTGAATTAACCAATAGACCAGCCTGGATTGCTTTTGTCGCAACCAGGCTTCCATACGTGATATTTCCACGGGGATAACAAACCTAGGTTAACACACTTAGTCTCGTGTCGATCACGGTCACAGTAGACGGGTGTCGTGCAGGAGAACTCTGTAAGCATGAATTAATTAACCATTTACTGTAGGTTTGATAGGCCAGCCTGGATTGCTCTTGTCGCAACCAGGCATCCACACGTGATATTTCCACGGGGATAACAACCTAGGTTAACACGCTTAGTCTCGTGTCGACGACGGTTCACAGGACGGAGTGCGGTGGAGGACTCTGTGTGGTGTCCCGCTCCCTTTCAGGAGGGAGAGGATGGAGACGACGTCTAAACTAACCCATGGCTCAGGGGATACTACTTAAAATGAGGTTTTGGGTGTGAAGCGATGAACAGTACAACACTGTTCCACTGCCCACCCCCCTAAAGGCTGGCTGACATACACTAATTGAAAAATACATGTCCCAGTTATGCCTCGCCGGGCGTCTTATCTCTGGTAAAACAAACTTTGGAGTTGGTTGCGTGGGTAAGCCTAACGCAACCCATGACAGCAGCCACACAAGTTATGAGACCATTTCTCACAAACGTCTCAGAAAATCACATGCTTACTGTGTTTCTGAGAATTATGAGAGTCCCTTGTTCTGAGGATATATATAGAAACTCGCAGCTATGAGTTGGTCTAGACTTCTCAGCTCACGACAAAGTTTTGTAAGGATGAGAATGTGTGTATTGAGCAGTACACTGTTAATTGTGGTGGCTGGTGGTAGCGATCTATTACAGCTGTCTCTCTCTCTCTGTCTATCTGTTTATTTATCTGTTTGTCTCTATTTGCCTGTCTGTCTGTCTTTCTCATTCTTTCTCAGGATTTTATCTCTCAGGAATCAACTGTGTCTTTTATAAATGATTGGGGATAGTCTGGACCAGCTGTCTTTAAAAATAAAATAAATAAACTAATAAATGAAACGAAAATCAATACCTATGTCAGAGATTCAGTGATGTGGTTTCGCAGGTTTTCTAAGTCTAAAAAAAACCTGTATTAAATTCTCAGCCCAAAATCCCACGTAGAAAACCCATCAAAAACCAGAGGAGGAAAAGAATAGCGACACTGCATCGTTCACGTGTGTCTCAGGTTCACGAGTCCCACGGGATGACCCAGACGGAGCCGCTTCAAACTCTTCGTTCCTCGGCTTCACTATAGTTTCGAAACACGTCCCTCGTATAACCCCTCACAAAGTGTTTCGAAATAGAGTGTACAATTATTTTACTTGGTGTGAAAGGACATCGTTAAGGTTTGTTCGCTGTGTGTGAGTGTGTGAAGACGTAGACATTGGTGTATTAGGGTGTATCATACGGAGGCGAATTTTTTTTTTTTGAGTTTGAAAAATCGGCCCATGGTATTAATGATGTAGTTCTATTATGCAGAATCATGTGATATCTTCAGATTTGAAAAGTTTTCATTTTTGCTAGGCAAATTTTACTTGAAATCTTATGAAAATTCAGTATTCCCACCCTTTTACCAACACCACTAAATAGCTTATTTAAAGTAAAGTAAATGTATCAGGTTAATTTATTAGGATGAAAATGATCCAGAACAGTGAAACGAATGATCTTGACACATTTATTAAATTTAATATTCCTTTAGAAAACAAAATCATCAAATACAAAAACCGGTTTTACTACTACGACCCGGTGTTGCTGCACACCATAGAGAACATGTCTTTCTTGCTTCTGTTTCTACTCATCACCTCCCTGCTGACCACCTGAGCTCGGATGTAGCCTTCCCTCCTCTCCTGGCTGTACACGTGACTGCTGGCCTCGCTCACTTGCTGTACACAACGCTCTATACTCTGGGTGTGCGAGGGCCAGGCAGGAACATGCATGGGGTTGTCCAGGAAAGCTCTGACTTGAACATTGGTGAGGCTGCAGGTAAGAGGGGGCTCACTGCCAGCCTGGATGTTATCCAGATCTATGAGATCAGTGAGGGTCTTGGCACCTAGATTGACTTCAGGAGTCTTCGTGACCCTGAAGGAATCGTCACCAACTGATTCGTCATGCCCAGATCCTCTCATAAGTCTCATATCCAAGATCTTTTTGACTGCCACTCTTCTCTCCTCCTCATCCTTACTGCAGAGCATTGTCTGCAGAACTGCCTCGGGATGAGCATACCAGGAAGATCTCCTCACAGTCTGCTCCACAATCTGAACAACCTTCCATGGCTGACTCCTCAGAAGCTCAAGCTGGAAGAGAACATGCCTCGGACCTTCGGAGAACGATGACTTGACCTTGGTGTTGAACCAATTTGGCAAGTAGACACTCACGATGAATTGGACAATAAGTCTCAAGTTGTGAAGCTGGTTCCCTTTCAGTTTATGATGAGCGACCCAAATTCTGCAGAACCTGAGAGCCGTTGTGAGCCACCTAGAATGTGAGACTGGACCTATCTGCAGGTAAGCAAGTCTATCAGGCATGACCCCAGTTTTGATGGCACTGCAAATCATGTAACCATAGTACTGGTCAGTACTCAGGTCGTCAATGACAGTATGTGCAAGCTCAACGAGTGGAGGGCCAACTGTGATTTTTTCAAAGCTCGGATTTATTTCTAACTCAGTGGCAGAGTCCAGCATCTTGCCAAGAGGACCAGACCATCTGTTCTTTGAAAGAGTCTTGCCATCCAGCTCCTGGATCAGATGTCTGAGTGGCAACTCGTTGGTGTGGAGGTCACAAACAATCCAGACCAGCTTCCTCCCAATCTTCCGCTCTATCCACTGTATGACCCCCCCTTGCCACCTTGTGTTCGTGTTGGTGCTGTCCCCTCCAATGGCCTGCAGGGTCTGGTCTACGTTCCTCTCTCTGAGCCAGTTCACAATGTTATCTGCCACTATCTCAGCTGGTTTCCTGATGTCATCTTTCTCTGGAGTGAAATGCCACAAATACTTCCCTCCTGGTTCACTGCAGCAGGAGTAGTGTTCCTCCTTCACCATGGCAGGGAACAACTTGTCAGAATCTCCAACTTTCATGAACACTTTAGTGTCATCCCTTCTCCCATCAAAGAACAAACAATTGATTCCATTTTCTTTATCCCCTTATCAAACTCCTCTTCTAGGTTACTGACAAGTTTCTCCTGAGCTCTCCTTACTTTGTTATGATCTATCACCAGGTGAACATCATCAGGTGTTATCAAACCACCGTCAATCCAGGCAGCTGTTGCTATCTCTGCAGTTTCTCTGAGACCAGTGTGGTGTCGCATGCTGGCCAGAGCTATGCTCGGGATATCTTTCCTATTTCGAATCTTATGCCTGGAAGGTTTGGGATCATTATTTTCTGGGTTAGGGACAAAGTCACCATTCTCCTGGTCAGCACTCGGATCAGCCATGGGGAAGTCATTAAACTCTGAATCAGCTTGACTCCAATCATCGGCCTTTTTTACCTCACCCTGGGCCTTCTCAAGTCTCTTTTCCTCGGCAACTCTTCTCCTCTTCTGTCTCTCTGTGGCAGCCTCCTGTCTCTTGGACTCCGGAATATCTTGGCTAGAAATCATGAGAGCCCCTATACTGCCAGTCTTCTCTCTCTGTGCTTTGACAAATGCCAGTTCGATCACAGGAATCTTCAGTTCACGCTTGCAAATACAGGAGATGTGGGCCTCGGATTTACAGTCACGATCGCATCCAAACTCAGGACAGAGAACAATTGGGCACTTGCAAGTAATTATGTCAAATAACTGGTCCAGTTGCTTGGCAAAGCTGTCCTTAACTGCAAGTTTTCCTCTCCCAAGAGAGATATCTCTTGCCTTTTCCCAACTGGCTAGCAGTCTCTCACTAATCTTCTTCTGACTTGTTATGACTGGAGGCTTGAACTGAGCGTTAGCCAGAGTGTACTGTGCCAAGACAGCTTTGGTCATATCACTGGCAATGTCTTTGTTTGTGTAAGTTCTTTGGTTCTTTTCACTGATTTGCCTGATTAAAACACCGTATCTCAAAGCATCTCTCAATGTAGGCAACTCCGACTTCAGGAGCTCTCTCCCAGACCCAAGATAGTGACTGAGATGGCTGGATTTTTGGTTCCTCGTCCTGACACAAGCAGCCATCGCAAATATTATCAACTTATAAATGCATCAGAATCTGAAACAGAAAAAAATATTGTTAGTTGGGTTGTTAAAGAATGAAGTCAGAAAGCAATGTTCATTATTTAATTGTAATGCACTAATGCAGCTGTACGTTAGATTTTCGATAAATTTCACGCTAAAATTTACCTAGCAAAAGGTTGCAAAATATTGAAACTGAAATTATTTTCTGTTTATATACACTAAAATCTACCAAAAAAGTGATGGGCCATTAGTTTTAGCTGATCTTCCCTCCTATGACACACCCTATTGGTGTATAGACAAAGGTAATGGAGGGTGACAGGTCTCCTTACAGACACAAAACAAGCCGTAAGGAAGACACCAGGAAGGGGGGGGGAGCTATAGCCAAAATATTGTTCAGTTTCTTTATTATTTTTTTCTGGGAATTTTTGTCTAGGGAAATTAAATATATCTCCATAAAATAGTGTGTTTTTATCTACAGAGTTAATATTATTATTATTATTATTATTATTAAGGGACGACTGTGGTCTAGGAATGCAGGGTCAAAATATCTTGATACATTTTTTGAGAACAATATTAGACCATATAGGAGACGGTAAGGAGTATATCATTCACATATAAAATAACAAATAAAACTAATAATCAAAATATATATCAAAATTTATGAACGTACAATGAGAAAGAAGCAGAAATAAGATAAAAACGAAAAGCTTGTAGTTGTGGAAAATGATGAAAGTCGAGTAAGGTGTCGGCCATATTGCTTCTATGTTTACTTTAGGCTTGATCTTACAATGTGCTGTATCCGCTACGCCCTGAACAACACGTAAGGCATATAGACATTTACCGTTTTCAGATAAAAAAAAAGTGTCATTCAGATTATATATTTTTTTTTCTAAATATAAATAATGAAAGAGTTGATGCGAAATAATTAGAATTCAACTCTCCTGAATCCTGAGTGAAAAAAAAGAGAAAGATTCAGACAGACAGACAGACAGGCAGGCAGACAGACAGGCACAGGCAGGCAGACAGGCACAGACAGACAGACAGAGTGATGTGTTCCTGAGAAATTATTACAGATAACCAGTTTCAATGTCACAGAGAACCATTTGATGTTGTTTGTGTTGTATGAATAATATAGAATATATACAAACAATACAGAACCGGAATGACCAAAAAACAACAACAACAAAACAAGCGGTTCACAGCAGCCCCAGCGAGCCTTGGTATCTCAGCAACACAACACCAAAAAACAACAAAATAAAAAAAGCTTAACTCAACCTAACCCAAAAACAAAAAAATTAACCTAACCAAAAACCCAAAAAACCTAACCTAACCCAAAATCCCCCAAAACAAACCTAACCTAACCCAAAAACAAAAAACTTAACTTAAAACCCCAGAACCCTAACCTAACCTAACCCAAAAACCCCAAACCCTAACCTAACCTTACTCAATCATACCGTGTAGTACATAACAACAGCACATAATAAACCCAAGTATATTTCCTCCAGGTATAAATCCTCTCCGTCAAAGCTTCCACCAAATTACCTTCTTTCTGACAATCACTTCATAATGACCATCTCGTACATCGGCCTGAGCAGTAGGAGCATTGTGAGAATCTCGCCTAATGCTCCACTTAACTGCTTATAAATGCTCATAAAACGCCCGCCCTAACAGCTATTATTGTATTGAATTCTGCAGGGACTTGGGTCTAATGCTCTCATAAGCGTTCATAATGCTCACACAACATCGTAAGGTTCAAGAGAGGGATGGGGGTGTCTTGGTGTGTGTAAGGTTAGGTTAAGTTAGGTTAGGTTAAGTTAGGTTAGCATTAGGGTATTTAATCATCACGTGAAATAAACTGAGGTACCTAATCTTCGTGTGATCTGATTAAGTAAATGAACAATATATTATTTTTTAAAGGTGTGTTCGACTTCCTCTTCCCTATAAGTACGAAATAGTTTCCATAATTAAAAGTTTCATTCATTTAATTTGATAATTATTTTTTTCATTAAATAAAACGTGATAAATTGATAAATGAGTGTATATATATATATATATATATATATATATATATATATATATATATATATATATATATATATATATATATATATATATATATATATATATATATGTTTTATCCTGTGTGATGAAATGCTTCTACCTTCACTGTAAAAACAAAGTATATACTGCTCTCCAATTAAATGTTTCATATTTTGAGAACAGTAAAACGTTTATTGAAAATACCCCCCTACCACTCCCCCTCCCTTCATTGACCTCCTCCCCCTCCTCTCTTCACTTACCCGCTCCC
Organism: Homarus gammarus; assembly: GCA_958450375.1. NCBI lineage: Eukaryota > Metazoa > Arthropoda > Malacostraca > Decapoda > Nephropidae > Homarus > Homarus gammarus. The sequence continues at coordinate 7,577 of CAUDMG010000295.1, forward strand.
CCTCCTCCGTTCCAATAAGTAAAATCATAATTAAGAAAATAGAATCTAAACATTTTAATTACCACAAATAATCAAATAAAAAAAGTTTCCTTTGATTATAAAAATACAGAGTAAACAGACTATTAGGTGTTAATGCTCTTCAGTGCCGTCAAAATTATTTATAATCACATAATTCCCTTTAATTTATTTGTTTACTGTCAGTCACCTGCACCACTAAGCCGGCCCTTCATCATATAAACGTATTATATTATAAACATTAATTCTAATATGCATGTGTGTGTGTGTGTGTGTGGGTGTGGGTGTGTGTGTGTGTGGGTGGGTGGGTGGGTGTGGGTGTGTGGGTGGGTGTGTGTGGGTGGGTGGGTGTGTGTGTGTGTGTGTGTGGGTGTGTGTGTGTGTGGGTGTGGGTGTGCGTGTATTTAAACAAACTACAATATTTTAATACAATTTTCAACCTTTATATATAGGCAATATTTTCAACATTTAAACATATAATTATTCCCCACCTAAACATTACTCCTAACATCGGTATTTGTCTTCATTCTCACATAAATGTTTAATACAGTGTTTAGAGTTACGGCCGAACAGTTTATCCTTAATGTTAATGTTTGAATTAATAATAAAACATAAATTGTAATAAGAAAACTCGTAGCGATATTAACAACAACAACAACAATAATAATAATAATAATGATAATAATAACAAAATAATAAGAATAAACGACCAATAATAACAATCATAATTAAAACAAACTTAAAACACATAATAAACACTTGAGTAATATTTAACACCTAAACACATTTCTCAAACATCTAACACATCATAATAAACATTTTCCCAACACCAAAACCAACTTCCCAGTACCACCGGGCGTGTGATCTTCTCCGAGACAGAGTGGGTGAGTCACGCACACAAACCGGCGCCATCTTAACTCTCTCTCGACCCAATATTCCCGGGTCCGAAAAATGATCTTCGTGTCGGCAAAAGTCGGCATTAAACTGACTACACAACACAGCCGATTCTCCCGATGTGGAAAATGCAAAATCCACACGTATGCGGGTATGGCTTGCGGTGATTGGTTATCCGTCCGTCATGGCAACAGCTAATACCCATAATACCCATATTCAACATAACCCATGCCCCCATACGAGTGGATTCTACAATATCGGGTCCAGAATCACTAGTAAAATAAATTAAAACATAAATCTTCTCTTTGGTAGAATTGATTGACAAAATTTTTGAAATAACAGCCGAGAAGAGAAAGCCGACTCTTCCAGCCGTCGGCCACCACGGCACCGAATGCTTACCTCGGACCATTGCCACGATTTTCCGGAGTCTGGCTGCCTGCTACACGCCAAGAACCTGTACTGGAAACATCACATACGCCAAGAACCTGTATTGGAAACATCACATACGCCAATAACGTGTACTGGAAACATCACATACGCCAAGAACCTGTATTGGAAACATCACATACGCCAATAACGTGTACTGGAAACATCACATACGCCTAGAACCGGGTACTCACTTAGCCTGGAGATCTTGAAGGCGTCGACGGTGCTGATAAGGTCAACGTAAGCATGGAGTCTCCTGGCGGTGGAGTTCTGGTTGTACTGGTTGAGGGCGTGAAGGAAGGCGCCCTGGATCTCCCAGGAGTCGCTGTCGAATATGGCCCCTGGAGGAGGAGGAAAAGTGGGTGTTAGTTCCTTGTTCGAGGGTGAGGTCAGGGTATGGGTGAGAGTGGGGTAGGAGTGAGTGGGGTAGGAGTGAGAGGGGTAGGAGTGAGAGGGGTAGGAGTGAGAGGGGTAGGAGTGAGAGGGGTTGGAGCGAGTGGGGTAGGAGTGAGAGGGGTAGGAGTGAGAGGGGTTGGAGTGAGAGGGGTTGGAGTGAGAGGGGTAGGAGTGAGAGGGGTAGGAGTGAGAGGGGTAGGAGTGAGAGGGGTTGGAGTGAGAGGGGTTGGAGTGAGAGGGGTAGGAGTAAGTGGGGTAGAAGTGAGAGGGGTAGGAGTGAGAGGGGTAGGAGCGAGAGGGGTAGGAGCGAGAGGGGTTGGAGTGAGAGGGGTTGGAGTGAGAGGGGTAGGAGTGAGAGGGGTTGGAGTGAGAGGGGTTGGAGTGAGAGGGGTAGGAGTGAGTGGGGTAGAGTGAGGGGTAGGAGTGAGAGGGGGAGAGTGAGAGGGGTTGGAGTTAGAGGGATTGGAGTGAGAGGGGTAGGAGTGAGAGGGGTTGGAGTGAGAGGGGTTGAAGTGAGAGGGGTAGGAGTGAGAGGGGGAGAGTGAGAGGGGTTGGAGTTAGAGGGGTTGGAGTGAGAGGGGTAGGAGTGAGAGGGGTTGGAGTGAGAGGGGTTGGAGTAGAGGGGTTGGAGTGAGAGGGGTTGGAGTGAGAGGGGTTGGAGTGAGAGGGGTTGGAGTGAGAGGGGTTGGAGTGAGAGGGGTGGAGTAGAGGTTGGAGTGAGAGGGGTAGGAGTGAGAGGGGTAGGAGTGAGAGGGGGAGAGTGAGAGGGGGAGAGTGAGAGGGGTTGGAGCTAGAGAGGGGTTGGAGTGAGAGGGGTAGGAGTGAGAGGGGTTGGAGTGAGAGGGGTAGGAGTTAGAGGGGTTGGAGTGAGAGGGGTTGGAGTGAGAGGGGATGGAGTGAGAGGGGTTGGAGTGAGAGGGGTTGGAGTGAGAGAGGTTGGAGTGAGAGGGGTAGGAGTGAGAGAGGTTGGAGTGAGAGGGGTAGGAGTGAGAGGGGGAGAGTGAGAGGGGTTGGAGTTAGAGGGGTTGGAGTGAGAGGGGATGGTGTGAGAGGGGTTGGAGTTAGAGGGGTTGGAGTGAGAGGGGTTGGAGTGAGAGGGGTTGGAGTGAGAGGGGGAGAGTGAGAGGGGTTGGAGTTAGAGGGGTTGGAGTGAGAGGGGTAGGAGTGAGAGGGGTAAAGTGAGAGGGAGAGGGCGGTATAGGCAGGTGAACAATAAAATACAGACAATATTTGCAGTTCCGTCGAGGGAAGTCATCTTAGGGACGCCCTAGTGGTATTAACTACTGTACCAATCATGTCTTAACATCCTCTCTGTGGTGATATAATATTACCAGTTAACTGCCACCACGCTGTTACCCTCACGGTGATTGTGTGGTGTGACGTCAATCTGAAGGTGTTTGTTGACCATTGAGTAATTATGAAGGTTAGTCTGATTGTCTTACAGTTGTGTCTCTTACCAACAAGAAAGAAAGAAAGAAAGAAAGGAAGAATGGTACCAGAGCAACCACTGAGTACCTTACTTTCGGAACTCATATTATCACGGCAGCTGGAGGAGGAAGGTGGGAAGAGGGAGGAAGACGCAAGGAAGGAAGGAAGAGGGAGGAAGGAGGGAGGAAAATGGAGGAAGGAAGTGGGAGGGAAGAATGGAAAAGGAGGGAAGAGGAAGGAAGGAAGGTGGTGTGAGTGAAGAGGCAGAAAGGCTAAAGGAGGGAGAACGAGGTGGGAGGGCTAAAGGAAGGAGGAAGCGAGGAGCCTATAAAATCTTTCCCCCTTCCTTATCTCATCTATACTACCATCTCTATAGCTATACCACCCATCTCCTTATATACGTCACCCATTTCCTATATATACACCACCCTACTCCTGGTTTAAGCCCTTTCAGCTCCCCCACCCCCCACTCCCCACCTCCCCACCCTCTCCCCTCCTAGTTTCTCTCCTCCTCCTCCCCTCCTCTTCCCTCCATCAGTTGGGAATATTGAAGATTTCCAGGGTCTTGTGGTGGGGGTCAACTCCATGCAAGAAAGGCAGGGTTTTTTCTTCACAATTTGCATATTTTCTGGTGTTGTTTTGTCCAAAGAAACCCGGGCCCGGTTTGTATCCCTTCAGTGAGCTGCTTTGTTGTATGTTGTCGTCAGTGATATGTTTAAGTATACTTTTGGTTTGGTTATCATACTGGATGTGGATATACTGTATATTCTTTGTCTGTCTGTCTGTCTGTCTGTCTGTCTGTCTGTCTCTTTTGGTGTATATAAACATTGAAATATACTCGTCCTATCTCACCGCCTAATGTATGTTGAAATACGAGTATACTCATTCCATTATATAGTATACTTATTATTCTTATGTAAATCACGTTCACTATATCGTGTAGTGACGTAACACACACACACACACACACACACACACAGTAAACTTTAAAAGAAAAAAATACTTCTTAATTTCTAACAATTTTGAGTGTTTGTGTTGACTGACTCGGAAATAGTTGGTTGTTATAATTATGATGTAATTAAGTGATTGATGATTGATACAACACCTGGATGATGGGTTGTATTAAATTATTGGTTGATGGAAGATTAGAAAAGCTTATAGTTGATGAGATAATACAACTGATTGGACGAAAGAGATTACAAAAGATTATAATTATTAATAAATGATAAAAAATTTAATCAATGCATGATACCAAACACCAACTTCATAGACGATACAAAACAACGGGTCAACTAAAAAAAACAAAAAACAATCGTTACTTTGACGTAAACACACCAATTAATGAACTTGCCGACACAACTTCAGCTGAATAACAAAACTTATCGGGAACCCTGACGAAGTTTAGCAGCGAGCACTTGTTACAGAAACCATAGACCACCTCCCCCTTCCCCCCTCTCTCCTACCTTCCCCCTCACCCATCCCTCCCCCCTTCTCTGAACTCTGGGTAAAGTTCAGACCGGCACAACATTTACGCTTGGTTGATTCTCTGCCATGTTGGTCGTCTTTGTAGAGTTCGGGTGATGTTTGTGTCAGTGATGCTGTTTTGGCCCATCGACTCATTGGTTCTCAGGAAGGAAGGAAGGAAGAAGAGTGGTGATGAATGATTCTGGTAGTGTATGCTTTTAGGGTTTCGTTGTCCTTGTTGTTGTGATAAAATGGGAGTTATTAAGAAGAAAGGACGTTTTACACACACACACACACACACACACACACACACTTGCTTCAATATTAATCATTCTCTGTCCATCTCCATCTGTCAACAAGAGGCCTCACCCTCCCCTAGATAACCCCATCTCAATATCCTGCCAGCTGGGTCATTTACATCATCTGGCTCCACTCCCCTAAACCAGCTGGCTCTAATCCTCTACACCAGCTGGCTCTAATCCTCTACACCAGCTGGCTCTAATCCTCTACACCAGCTGGCTCTAATCCTCTACACCAGCTGGCTCTAATCCTCTACACCAGCTGGCTCTAATCTTCTACACCAGCTGGCTCTAATCCTCTACACCAGCTGGCTCTAATCCTCTACACCAGCTGGCTCTAATCCTCTACACCAGCTGGCACTAATCCTCTACACCAGCTGGCACTAATCCTCTACACCAGCTGGCTCTAATCCTCTACACCAGCTGGCTCTAATCCTCTACACCAGCTGGCTCTAATCCTCTACACCAGCTGGCTCTAATCCTCTAACACAGCTGGCTCTAATCTTCTAACACAGCTGGCTCTAATCCTCTACACCAGCTGGCTCTAATTCTCTACACCAGCTGGCTCTAATCTTCTAACACAGCTGGCTCTAATCTTCTACACCAGCTGGCTCTAATCCTCTACACCAGCTGGCTCTAATCCTCTACACCAGCTGGCTCTAATCCTCTAACACAGCTGGCTCTAATCTTCTAACCCAGCTGGCTCTAATCCTCTTCACCAGCTGGCTCTAATCCTCTACACCAGCTGGCTCTAATCCTCTACACCAGCTGGCTCTAATTCTCTACACCAGCTGGCTCTAATCCTCTAAACCAGCTGGCTCTAATCTTCTAACCCAGCTGGCACTAATCATCTACACCAGCTGGCTCTAATCGTCTACACCAGCTGGCTTTAGATCGCTTGCTACAACTACTGTTTATTATCTGGCAAAGCTCGTTAGTGTGCCCCTTCAAGCCAGCTGTCTCTCCCCTTGGCTTGAGCTAGCCATATGTCTTGAACCAGCTGTGTGTGTCCGGCTAATTTTAGTTGTTTCCATATCTTTAACTTTAACATATTATTTACGGTGTGGGTGTGTGTGTGTGTGTGTGTGTGTGTGTGTGAGTGAGTGAGTGAGTGAGTGAGTGTGTGTGTGTGTTTGTTTCTAAATCTCTCCTTCTCCCTTACACGACTATCCTTTTTCCTTTTGTATTCCCCCTTACCTTTCTACAAGCTTTCCTCTCAATCTCTCTCTCTCTCTCACTCTCTCTCTCTCTCTCTCTCTCTCTCTCACCAGTCGAAACTCCTCACGTCTCCTTTCACTCATCCTTTCTTCTCCCTCTGTTTCTCTTTCACTTTTTTATTCATTCTCCTTGTTTCTCCTCTGTTCTGACTCCTGTAAATATCTTCACCTCTTATTCTCTCTCTCTCTCTCTCTCTCTCTCTCTCTCCACTGGTCGGACACACAGTATCTAAAGATCCCTCCTCCTCCTCCTGGTCAGTAATGGTAAGAGCCACCATCAGGACTTAGTTCCTGAGCACTGGATGGACCTTAAGCCTCTCCTGATGTTTCTCATAACTACGGCAAGTCGACCATCACCACCCTCCTCCAGATGGTCATCCTCAAGAGAAGTCTGGAGGGACAGATGGTCCTCGATAGCTGGCGGCAGATGGCTAAAAGGCTCCCCATTGAGAAGATACAGCTGGTTGGGAACGAAATACTCTTTTCTTGAGGCAAGCACAGCTGGTGGAGGACGGTGGCCCGTTAGGTCCTGTAGGCAGATGGTAAAATATACTAGATGGCAGATGGCTATGTTGAATTAAAGTTGGTTGGGAAGTGGAGGATTTTTGACACACACACACATACAGGTGGTATATATATATATATATATATATATATATATATATATATATATATATATATATATATATATATATATATATATATATATATACTTCATTTTTAGTCCATTTAACACGCGGACTTTGAACATATTATCAACGACCTCACCAGCAAGGAATCGAACCCTCGACCTACTGGGTGTGACTAGGGAGCGCTTACATATATATATATATATATACATACATATATATATATATATATATACATATATATATATATATATATATATATATATATATATATATATATATATATATATATATATATATATACATACATATATATATCATGTAGATCCACAATGAAAACGTGGATAAGATAAATCTTGATAAAATCACACGGGAAAAGGGAAACAACGGAGCACCTTAGCTTTCGTCTTTATTGAAGACATCTTCAGAGGCAACTGGAGATGTCTTGAATAAAGACGAAAGCTAAGGTACTCCGTTGTTTCCATTTTCCCGTGTGATTTTATCAAGATATATATATATATATATATATTATCAACGACCTCACCAGCAAGGAATCGAACCCTCGACCTACTGGGTGGCCCTAGGGAACGCTTACCGGCTAGCCCACAAGGACACTAAAGGCAGTTCTAGACTCTGTTATATTTCACACAAAGCCTGTTCATCGAGCTGATGGCGCCGTGAACCTCACTGGGAAACTGCCCGTGCCTCGTATGTGGTGTCAGTAGCATTTTACCGAATCCAGCTGGTATGAAACGCGAGGTACATATATATACTTCATTTTTAGTCCATTTAACACGCGGACTTTGAACATATTATCAACGACCTCACCAGCAAGGAATCGAACCCTCGACCTACTGGGTGGCCCTAGGGAACGCTTACCGGCTAGCCCACAAGGACACTAAAAGCAGTTCTAGACTCTGTTATATTTCACACAAAGCCTGTTCATCGAGCTGATGGCGCCGTGAACCTCACTGGGAAACTGCCCGTGCCTCGTATGTGGTGTCAGTAGCATTTTACCGAATCCAGCTGGTATGAAACGCGAGGTACATATATATACTTCATTTTTAGTCCATTTAACACGCGGACTTTGAACATATTATCAACGACCTCACCAGCAAGGAATCGAACCCTCGACCTACTGGGTGGCCCTAGGGAACGCTTACCGGCTAGCCCACAAGGACACTAAAAGCAGTTCTAGACTCTGTTATATTTCACACAAAGCCTGTTCATCGAGCTGATGGCGCCGTGAACCTCACTGGGAAACTGCCCGTGCCTCGTATGTGGTGTCAGTAGCATTTTACCGAATCCAGCTGGTATGAAACGCGAGGTACATATATATACTTCATTTTTAGTCCATTTAACACGCGGACTTTGAACATATTATCAACGACCTCACCAGCAAGGAATCGAACCCTCGACCTACTGGGTGGCCCTAGGGAACGCTTACCGGCTAGCCCACAAGGACACTAAAAGCAGTTCTAGACTCTGTTATATTTCACACAAAGCCTGTTCATCGAGCTGATGGCGCCGTGAACCTCACTGGGAAACTGCCCGTGCCTCGTATGTGGTCGTTGATAATATGTTCAAAGTCCGCGTGTTAAATGGACTAAAAATGAAGTATATATATGTACCTCGCGTTTCATACCAGCTGGATTCGGTAAAATGCTACTGACACCACATACGAGGCACGGGCAGTTTCCCAGTGAGGTTCACGGCGCCATCAGCTCGATGAACAGGCTTTGTGTGAAATATAACAGAGTCTAGAACTGCTTTTAGTGTCCTTGTGGGCTAGCCGGTAAGCGTTCCCTAGGGCCACCCAGTAGGTCGAGGGTTCGATTCCTTGCTGGTGAGGTCGTTGATAATATGTTCAAAGTCCGCGTGTTAAATGGACTAAAAATGAAGTATATATATGTACCTCGCGTTTCATACCAGCTGGATTCGGTAAAATGCTACTGACACCACATACGAGGCACGGGCAGTTTCCCAGTGAGGTTCACGGCGCCATCAGCTCGATGAACAGGCTTTGTGTGAAATATAACAGAGTCTAGAACTGCTTTTAGTGTCCTTGTGGGCTAGCCGGTAAGCGTTCCCTAGGGCCACCCAGTAGGTCGAGGGTTCGATTCCTTGCTGGTGAGGTCGTTGATAATATGTTCAAAGTCCGCGTGTTAAATGGACTAAAAATGAAGTATATATATGTACCTCGCGTTTCATACCAGCTGGATTCGGTAAAATGCTACTGACACCACATACGAGGCACGGGCAGTTTCCCAGTGAGGTTCACGGCGCCATCAGCTCGATGAACAGGCTTTGTGTGAAATATAACAGAGTCTAGAACTGCTTTTAGTGTCCTTGTGGGCTAGCCGGTAAGCGTTCCCTAGGGCCACCCAGTAGGTCGAGGGTTCGATTCCTTGCTGGTGAGGTCGTTGATAATATGTTCAAAGTCCGCGTGTTAAATGGACTAAAAATGAAGTATATATATATATATATATATATATATATATATATATAGAAAAGACGCAAATTATTACTCCATTAGAAATTACTACAGACATTAAATTAGCGTCGTCGTAAATTAGTTCCCTCTAATTAATTATCTGATGACATGATAATCTCTGTTGTATAATATGTGAAGAGAAATTTGCCCCCCAACACAAATCTTGATAATCACATGACCTCAATAATTCTGCTCTAATATCTAATCTTCTACGAAATTTTATCTCTGCATCTCAATAATTCTACAAAAATCATTACAAAATAATCCTGACTCTTTCCCCGGGCATCTAACCCCCAACTAATCTGTGATAATCTCTTTGACTTCAATGGTTTTACTTAATCACCAAAAACAAAACAATTATATTTTCCTATATTAACCCAGGCACCTAATCATTGTAATTATCTGTAATAATTCCAATCCAGGGGTCATAGTAATTCCCATATTATTCTCATACGTGCATAAAAGGTCAGAGGTCACGAGTTTCTCATAATTTATCTATCTTCAAACACCGATTAATTATTTTGGTGTTTTATCATTGACTCTCTTTATCGTGAGAGAAGGAAGGAAGGTGGGGTGGGTGGGTGAAGGGATGGTGGGTGGTGGATAGATGGAAAGAGGTCGGGTTGGATGGATGGGGGATGGGGGTGGGTGGTAGGGTGGGTGATGGGGGGTTGGAGGGTAGGATGAGAGGAAGAAGAGATGGAGAGAAGTGAGGAGAGAGAGAGAGAGAGAGAGAGAGAGAGAGAGAGAGAGAGAGAGAGAGAGAGAGAGAGAGTTTCATACTAAAGATAAGAAAGGAGGGAAAAGAAGGAAATAAAGTGGACTAAAGAGAAGGCAAAGAAGAATAAAAAGAGTGGAGAGAATAATTAAGAGACAGTGAGGAGGTGGAGAAGAAAAACTCTCCCCGAGAAGTAACACAAACACCTCACAGATGAACCTTAGTTAAAGCATCCAACTTGAATCGTCTCTCTGTTTGTCGCCGAGGAACATCCGTGTATTCCTCGGGGGATTTAAAACTCATTCAAACTCCTCCAGAAACTTGTCACAAATGCATAGAAAGTCCATCAGGGTAGAAGACATCAGCTGTGAACTTTTCCAACCTGGTAAGAATGAGTGTTTCTCTTGTTTTATTTGTGTGTGTAATAATAATAATAATAGTAATTAACGGTTTATTGAAAGAGCTTGGCAGCCAGAAGACTGAAAATATACAGTTACATATTTGGGGAATGGGTTTCGAATTACAAATAATATACAAGTAGCATAAGTGACACAAATAAGACATATAATAACTAGATGGGGAAAAGCTCAAACTACAGTTCATTTCAACATAGTGACAGTGCAAGGAGTAGTGTTTACTGTGAGTGAATACACTGGTTTATTACAAGTTATTGATAATTTTTACAATGGTTGGGACTGGGCTGTTCTTATAGCGATCAGTTCGTGCACGTATGGGCTGGATGCGGTTGTGGTGTCGAACAGCAATTCTCGGACTAGGGATCTCAGGTGGTAGTAGGAGCCGGTGTCGAGGATGGTGTAGAAGCTTCTTACCAAATTTGCAGATGAGGTCGTGGTGATGGTCAGTGAGAGTCGAAAGGGTCAGTGTGTTGAGCGCTTCTTGATATGTGGAGTAGGAAGGGGAGAGAATAATCTTGCATGCCCTCTTTTGCACTTTTTCTAGGTGTTTACATTGTGTGGCATTTAGGGAGGAAGACCAGGTGGGGGAGGCATAGGTGAGCTTGGGAAGTATGAATGTTGTGTAAACTCTGAGGAGCTCGTGTGCAGGAACTCTGAGGGACTTGAGTCGGCGGAGGAGGTGGAGACGGAAACTGGAGGATTTGACAACTTCACTGACGTGTGGTTTCCAATTTAGTTTGTTGTCTATGGTGACGCCGAGGAGCTTCGTGGAATATACAACCTGGAGTGTGTTCGGACCTAGAGTAATGGAAGGAGGTGTGTGTGTGTGTGTGTGTGTGTGTGTGTGTGTGTGCTTCTGTTGTATTATCTTTCAGTTTCGTCCTAATTTCCCTTAATATTTGATGATCTGTTTTCTCTTGTGTTTTTTCTTTCTGTTATTTCCATGATCTTTGTGCCAAACTTATCCCAGTCGATCGTTCCCACTGACACACACACAGGTCCCTTAACCTCACCTCAAATCACAAAACCAACCTCTCCTTTGGTCCAATCTACTGTACCCTGGACTTACAATTTCTATCAATATTTTCCGGCCTCGGTCATATCAGTCTCTTTTAACAATACCTATCTTACACCTCTTCCCGTCATCACAACTTGAACACATTCGGTCTTCAAACGTCTCTCGTGAAATTGTTATTCATGGTGGCGATTTCCGTGTGCATAATGCTGGTTGGTTTAGAGTTAAAGTGGGAGGAAACTGCGGAGGTATCAGACGAGGGCCTTGAGGGGTAACACCACACCCACTCACGCACATGGGGTAATTAGTGGTGATGCTCCTTTGGTGGTCATTTAGCCTTTCTTAAGCTTGGGTATTTCAGGAAGATAATTATGCACGTACCGTAGCTACTGATTAAATCTATTACTTACCATAATCTTAACCTAATCTAACCTATAACTCAACCTAACGTAACCCTAATCTAACCTAACATATAACTCAACCTAGCCTAGCTTAACCTAATCTAATCATAACCCAACCTAACCTAACCCATAACTAAGCCAATATAGAATAACACAGATCCGTTCTCTTTTTAATCAGTTTTTTGTCGACTTTAGCAACACACTGAACCACAGAACTGTTGATCCGTCCTACACTGACTCGACCTACACTGACTCGACCTACATTGACCCAAACTACATCGACCCGACCTACACCGACCCAGTCTGCACTGACTTGACCTACACCGACTCGATCTACAATGCCACGACTTGCACTGACACGACATACACCGACCCGACCTACAATGACACCCAGATGAACTGATTTGACCTACACTGACCCGACCTACAATGACACGACCTGCACTGACCCGACCTGCACTGACCCGACCTACACTAACTTAACCTACACCGACCCGACCTACATCGACCCGACATATAATAGGAACAGAAGAATGGAGGAAACTGCAGCGGGCCTATTGATCCATACTAGGCAGCCCCGTTTACACCCAACCCCTATCCCTCATATATCCATCCAACCTATGTTTGAAGCTATCCACTCATCCCCTACTCTATTTCCAAACCAATGTTTACCTATCTCGCGCCTAAATCTAAATTTGTCTCATTTAAAACCACTGCTACGAGATCGCTCCTGTTTGGATAATTTGAGTACCTTTATTTAACCCTGACTTTCATTTATACACTTCTATCATGTCGCCCCTCACTCTACATCTCTCGAGGGAGTGCAGATTAAGATGCTTTAACCTGTCTCTGTACTCAAGGTTCATAATGCCCGGGATTAGTCTTGTCATCCTCCTCTGAATGCTTTCTGGGGATTCTATATCCAGAGGTCTCGCATGACACGACCTACTCTCTCTCTCTCTCTAGGAATCTGATGTCTTGTAATCTGATCTTTAGGAATCCTTTGACTTTACATCTACCGATTTGGAATCTGCCACCGACTTGCATAATCTACCGACTTAGAATGAGACACCGTCTTGGAATCAGCCACCGAGTTAGAATCTGCCCTCGACTGAAGAATGGACCTTGCGGTGATTGGTAGCGGACCGGGGCGGGAGGTACCGGTGACTGGTGGTGGGCCGGGGCGGGAGGTACCGGTGACTGGTGGCAGGCCGGGGCGGGAGCTACCGGTGACTGGTGGCAGGCCGGGGCGGGAGCTACCGGTGACTGGTGGCAGGCCGGGGCGGGAGGTACCGGTGACTGGTGGCAGGCCGGGGCAGGAGCTACGGGTGACTGGTGGCAGGCCGGGGCGGGAGGTACCTGTGACTGGTGGCAGGCCGGGGCGGGATGTACCGGTGACTGGTGGCAGGCCGGGGCGGAAGGTACCGGTGACTGGTGGCAGGCCGGGGAGGGAGGTACCGGTGACTGGTGGCAGGCCGGGGAGGGAGGTACCGGTGACTGGTGGTGGGCCGGGGCGGGAGGTACCGGTGACTGGTGGTGGGCCGGGGCGGGAGCTACCGGTGACTGGTGGCAGGCCGGGGCGGGAGCTACGGGTGACTGGTGGCAGGCCGGGGCGGGAGGTACCGGTGACTGGTGGCAGGCCGGGGCGGGAGGTACCGGTGACTGGTGGCAGGCCGGGGCGGGAGGTACCGGTGACTGGTGGCAGGCCGGGGCGGGAGGTACCGTTGACTGGTGGCAGGCCGGGGCGGGAGCTACGGGTGACTGGTGGCAGGCCGGGGCGGGAGCTACAGGTGACTGGTGGCAGGCCGGGGCGGGATGTACCGGTGACTGGTGGCAGGCCGGGGCGGGAGGTACCGGTGACTGGTGGCAGGCCGGGGCTGGAGGTACCGGTGACTGGTGGCAGGCCGGGGCTGGAGGTACCGGTGACTGGTGGCAGGCCGGGGCTGGAGGTACCGGTGACTGGTGGCAGGCCGGGGCGGGAGGTACCGGTGACTGGTGGCAGGCCGGGGCGGGAGGTACCGGTGACTGGTGGCAGGGCGGGGCGGGAGGTACCGGTGACTGGTGGCAGGCCGGGGTGGGAGGTACCGGTGACTGGTGGCAGGCCGGGGCGGGAGGTACCGGTGACTGGTGGCAGGCCGGGGCGGGAGGTACCTGTGACTGGTGGCAGGCCGGGGCTGGAGGTACCGGTGACTGGTGGCAGGCCGGGGAGGGAGGTACCGGTGACTGGTGGTGAGCCGGGGCGGGATGTACCGGTGACTGGTGGCAAGCCGGGGAGGGATGTACCGGTGGCTGGTGGCAGGCCGGGGAGGGAGGTACCGGTGACTGGTGGCAGGCCGGGGCGGGATGTACCGGTGGCTGGTGGCAGGCCGGGGAGGGAGGTACCGGTGACTGGTGGCAGGCCAGGGCGGGATGTACCGGTGACTGGTGGCTGGCCGGGGCGGGATGTACCGGTGACTGGTGGCTGGCCGGGGAGGGATGTACCGGTGGCTGGTGGCAGGCCGGGGCGGGAGGTACCGGTGACTGGTGGCAGGCCGGGGAGGGAGGTACCGGTGACTGGTGGCAGGCCGGGGAGGGAGGTACCGGTGACTGGTGGTGAGCCGGGGCGGGATGTACCGGTGACTGGTGGCAAGCCGGGGAGGGATGTACCGGTGGCTGGTGGCAGGCCGGGGAGGGAGGTACTGGTGACTGGTGGCAGGCCGGGGCGGGATGTACCGGTGGCTGGTGGCAGGCCGGGGAGGGAGGTACCGGTGACTGGTGGCAGGCCAGGGCGGGATGTACCGGTGACTGGTGGCTGGCCGGGGCGGGATGTACCGGTGACTGGTGGCAGGCCGGGGAGGGATGTACCGGTGGCTGGTGGCAGGCCGGGGCGGGAGGTACCGGTGACTGGTGGCAGGCCGGGGAGGGAGGTACCGGTGGCTGGTGGCAGGCCGGGGCGGGAGGTACCGGTGACTGGTGGCAGGCCGGGGCGGGAGCTACGGGTGACTGGTGGCAGGCCGGGGCGGGAGGTACCGGTGACTGGTGGCAGGCCGGGGCGGGAGGTACCGGTGACTGGTGGCAGGCCGGGGCGGGAGGTACCGGTGACTGGTGGCAGGCCGGGGCGGGAGGTACCGTTGACTGGTGGCAGGCCGGGGCGGGAGCTACGGGTGACTGGTGGCAGGCCGGGGCGGGAGCTACAGGTGACTGGTGGCAGGCCGGGGCGGGATGTACCGGTGACTGGTGGCAGGCCGGGGCGGGAGGTACCGGTGACTGGTGGCAGGCCGGGGCTGGAGGTACCGGTGACTGGTGGCAGGCCGGGGCTGGAGGTACCGGTGACTGGTGGCAGGCCGGGGCTGGAGGTACCGGTGACTGGTGGCAGGCCGGGGCGGGAGGTACCGGTGACTGGTGGCAGGCCGGGGCGGGAGGTACCGGTGACTGGTGGCAGGCCGGGGTGGGAGGTACCGGTGACTGGTGGCAGGCCGGGGCGGGAGGTACCGGTGACTGGTGGCAGGCCGGGGCGGGAGGTACCTGTGACTGGTGGCAGGCCGGGGCTGGAGGTACCGGTGACTGGTGGCAGGCCGGGGAGGGAGGTACCGGTGACTGGTGGTGAGCCGGGGCGGGATGTACCGGTGACTGGTGGCAAGCCGGGGAGGGATGTACCGGTGGCTGGTGGCAGGCCGGGGAGGGAGGTACCGGTGACTGGTGGCAGGCCGGGGCGGGATGTACCGGTGGCTGGTGGCAGGCCGGGGAGGGAGGTACCGGTGACTGGTGGCAGGCCAGGGCGGGATGTACCGGTGACTGGTGGCTGGCCGGGGCGGGATGTACCGGTGACTGGTGGCTGGCCGGGGAGGGATGTACCGGTGGCTGGTGGCAGGCCGGGGCGGGAGGTACCGGTGACTGGTGGCAGGCCGGGGAGGGAGGTACCGGTGACTGGTGGCAGGCCGGGGAGGGAGGTACCGGTGACTGGTGGTGAGCCGGGGCGGGATGTACCGGTGACTGGTGGCAAGCCGGGGAGGGATGTACCGGTGGCTGGTGGCAGGCCGGGGAGGGAGGTACTGGTGACTGGTGGCAGGCCGGGGCGGGATGTACCGGTGGCTGGTGGCAGGCCGGGGAGGGAGGTACCGGTGACTGGTGGCAGGCCAGGGCGGGATGTACCGGTGACTGGTGGCTGGCCGGGGCGGGATGTACCGGTGACTGGTGGCAGGCCGGGGAGGGATGTACCGGTGGCTGGTGGCAGGCCGGGGCGGGAGGTACCGGTGACTGGTGGCAGGCCGGGGAGGGAGGTACCGGTGACTGGTGGCAGGCCGGGGCGGGATGTACCGGTGACTGGTGGCAGGCCGGGGCGGGATGTACCGGTGACTGGTGGCAGGCCGGGGAGGGAGGTACCGGTGATGGACTCTCATATCGTGTGGGGATAAGCCAAGCCTAATGATTCTTCTGAGCTTCGGTGATTTGCATGTGAACGCCTCCACACTCTTAAGTCCCCTCCCCCTTCCTTTACCCTCCCCTCCCTACCCCCCTCCCCACCTCCCGGTCGTGCATTCTGCCAACAACAAACAAACAAACTTTTCTTGTGAAGGAAAGACGCAAAAGACACGTTCTTATAGACACGTTCCTATAGAAGTATATCACTTTCTTGTTAAGATAAACGCAAAATGACGTAAAAATTTTTCAGGTGTAACTACACGATAGAGAAATACCTTTGGGTTGTCTTATGCTTGAGGTATTTTTTTTCCAGTTAAAAAAATAAAAAAGGGAAAATTTGCAAATGTTCTTATGCTACAAGTTTCTCTTTCTGGTGAAGGTAAGAAATAACAAAAGTCTGGAAGAGTTTTTATGATGCCCGAACATCTCGCTGCAAGAGAAAGCGAAAAAAAAGAAA
This sequence comes from Homarus gammarus, assembly GCA_958450375.1. NCBI lineage: Eukaryota > Metazoa > Arthropoda > Malacostraca > Decapoda > Nephropidae > Homarus > Homarus gammarus. The sequence goes on from CAUDMG010000295.1 coordinate 24,247, forward strand.
GTCTCTGATATTCATATGCTAAAATATCTCTTTCGGATAAAGAGAGACGCAAGAGTGTTTATGTTAAAAGTTTCTCTCGCATAAAGAGAAAACAGAAAAGAAAGTTTAACGTATTATAGATTACAAGCGTCTTTTGCAGATGGAGAAAGAAAAGAAACTTAAGAAAGAGACAGAAACCTAAATAGTAGGGTGTGTCAATTTAGGGGGTGAACTGGCTAAATTGAAAATCGAGTAATTTGGTAGCAATTTATTGTAGTCTTTAAGCATGCAAAACAATATTCTGGCATAAATTTGTTTTTATAATAAGTCCTACCTACATCAAATGGATTTTTAAATGTACATATTTGTGAATTTATAACATAACCAGCGTTTGCACACATGTTACTGTTTCAAGTTTCAAATTATTATATTTTATTATCCGTAGTCTATTTGAAAGTAACCAATGCCTTCATACTCTCTTTGCTTTGGTTTCTTGTCATCAGTAGTTTGCTTGCTATTTGTGCTTTGATGCAACCTTCTCGCCTCTCGTGGCTGTAAACATGGCCCGCTGCTTCTGTGACCATTTTCACACATCTCTCCACACTTTGAGTGTGGGAAGGCCACTTCGGCACCTGCATTGGAGTCTCTTTAAGGTTTCTCAATTCTTGGCTAGTTAGACTTGTTGTCAATGGTGGCTCTAAGACTTCCAGACTCAAGTCAACCAATTCTGACAATTTGGTGGCATTGACGTTTATTGGGGGAACTTTTCTTGAATGAAACGAACAGTCTCCCAACTGGTCGTCATCTATTAGCGTTCCTCTAATCTTTAGAATGACTTCTACAGCCTCGGTTCGGAGATTGGTACATTGACTGCAAAGCATTGCTTGCAAAACTGCTTCTGATCGAGCATACCAAGCGGACCTTCTTGCCACAGGTAACACGATGTCCCTCACTACCTTCCTCTGTGTTCTTACTAACTGCAATTGAAACAAAAGGTGATTGGGCCCATCCACCCACATAGGATTAAGTTTCACACTAAACCACTGGGGAAGATAAACTCCAATAATAAATTCAACAATTAACCTCAAATTCTTCAGCACTTTGCCCTTCAATTCGTGTTTGGAAATCCAAATCCTGCAGAAACGAAGAGCTGTAGTTAACCAACGGCTGTGACTGACAGGTCCAATCTCCAAGAGAGCCAATGACTGAGGCACTTCTCCTGATCTTATTGCTTGGGCAATACGATAAGCATAGGATTGATCTGTGCTGAGATCTTTGATGACTCCTTCAGACAACGCCGGAAGGGGAGGGCCAACTTCGACCTTTGGAAAGGTTGTATTTATTTCTAGTTGTGTTGCTTCATCCAGCATGATGCCAAGGGGACCTGACCACTTGTTGTTGCTCTTTGTAGGACCATCAAGTTCCTGGATGAGATGACGAAGAGGTAGCTCGCCTGTATGTAAATCACATACAATCCAAACAAGTCTTCTTCCTAGTTTTTTCTCTAAATGCGTCATTACACCCCCCTGCCATCCGGTGTTCACTGCAGTTGAATCTCCACCAACAGCCTGCAGTGAACTGCCAAGTCCTCTCTCCTGAACCCAACATAAAATATGATCAGCAATGACCTCTGCATGTTTCTTCCCTTCTACTTCAGTTTCGGGAGCAAAGTGAAACAAAAACCGACCACCAGGCTCAGAACAGACAGAGTAGTGTTCTTCTTTGATGAGACCTGGAAACTTTCTGTTCACTCCCTCTACTTCTAGCAAAACTTTTGTGTCATCTATTCTTCCATCAAACAAAAGACAGGAGAGCCCTCCCTCGCTTAAATCTTTTTCATGCTGATCAGATATTTCCTTCATTATTTTTTCTTGTGCTCTTCTAATTTTATTATGATCTATCACCAAAGATACATCCTCTCGGCTGATGAGGCCTGCATCTATCCAAGCGGCAGTTGCAATTTCTGCAGCCTCACGAAGTCCAGCATGGTGGCGAATACTAGCTAAAGCAATGTTTGAAATATTTCTTGTGTTGTATTTCATTTTCTTTGGTAAAGGTTCAGATGGCTCTTTGGAACTATCATCTGATGTTGCTTCCTGTTCATCAGAAGAACTATCAAAGAAGTGATAAACATCTTGACACAGCTCTTCCTCTCTTTGGATGGCTTCTTCACTCTTCATTTTCTTCTTTTGTTCCCTCTCTCGGATTTGTTCTCTCTTCTTGGCATTAGCAATCTGCTTCTTTGTTTCTGAATAATCTATTGAACCCATTTGCATACTTCCTTGGCCTTCTGCCTTTGTCCTCTGTGCCTTTATAAATTCAAGCTCTAAAACAGGGATCTTCTTTTCACGAGGACAACCACAATCAATGTGGGAATTATTTTCTCTCTTACCTGAGTGAGAACAGTTGGATTCAGAACATAATTGTATGGAGCACTTGCAGGTCAAAATGTCAAACAGAGTATCAAGTTTTAGCTCAATAGTTCGACACTGATTAATCACAGGTGGTTTGAATAGTGCATTAGCTTTTGTCCATTGATGCAGAAGAGGGACTATCATGTCATTTATGAGTTCTTTATCTGTATAGTTCCTTCTGTCCTTTGTATTTTTTTCTCGAAGGAGTAACCCTAATCTTAGCATGTCTCTCACTGTTGGAAGTTCTGATACAGGAAGCTCCTTCCCTTTACCAACTAGCAGGCTCAAGTTGGTTGACAACTGACTTCTTGTCTTCAATTTTGACATCTTCACACTATCTGACAAATAGAAAAATATTTCAATGTTTCATAATTGAATTGTTGTTTCAAAAAATATCAATTTGTTTATCAAAAATGCTGTAACAGAAATAACATAATAATTTCTTAGAACATAATGTTTTATACAATGATATAAGTAACTGCGACAATCAATATGCCCTACTTACAATAATTAAAATGTAGAATTCGTCTGGTAGAGTAGGTGCAAGTGCAATGAGAGCAAACCACCGTCTATGATATCTAGAAGGAGAGTGAGCCGGGCGCCTTATCCTCACGCTTGGTACAAGTCAAAACAAGAATTAAACTGTCCCACACGGAGAGCCTGTTCATGTTCATGTTCTGACATGCATATTGTACACAAGCTATAGAACCATAAAATACTCCATAATCCATATGCTTACATGAGATTAGTTAATATCAAGTGAATAATTCTAATCAAGTCTCATTAATTTGTTGAAATACTGATATTTGAAACTTTAAGGTATAATTGATGTAGGTGAGGGTTATTTCAATTCATTTTTGTTTGCTAATCTCAAGTTTAGACATAAAGAGGCACAATATTTTGACTACCAAATTTGATTTTTAACATGTTGACAAAATTGACACACCCTACTAAATAGTTCTGTGTCTCGCAGATAGAGAAAGCAAAAATGAAAGTTTATAAGTAGTTTAGGTGATAAGCGCGTTTTGCAGTTAGGGAAAGCTGAAGGGAAATAATCTCCGTATTCTTCGCCAAAAACTACACTGTGGCTCCTAGAGAGAGAAAGCAAACGAACGATCTATACTTTCATTTACATTATCGCTCCCACACAGAAAAAAAAGTAAAAAGTTTACTTGTATTTTCATATAAACACAAAGTTTCTACATATATGTATATGTATGCTAAAAGTATATCCTCACATGATATACATACCTCCAACATAGATCGAGAAAGGCAACACAGAAAATAAAACTTTCACCACATTCTTGCGAGTAAGTTTACAGGGACAACAGCCACTGTGTTGAACTTGGCTTTCAATCCGTCTTGAAAATGAGAAAGTCTTCCCTGAAGTAGAGTCATTCATTCTCTTTACTCAAAGAAAATGGGATTAGGTGCCTCAATCCCCCCATGCTTATTGAGTTGCCTTCTCTTATTCCTTCCTTAATGTATATCTGATTTGATCTTAATCGATTTTTCTCTCTTTCAGAAAATGATGTTTGTATCTAAATTATTCAACAAATAAGGAAAAATGGGCGATAATTGGTTTTAAATTACCAATGACGACCAAGCTGGAGGCGACACGAGTTACGAGGGTAAATTAGAAGGACTTTTTAGGCAGAGATTCAGGTCTATATAAGGAAGATCTTAAGAATAAAAGGAAATCATTGTAGTTTGAAGATTTCGTATAATTTTTCCCTTCGCATGAGTATGTATGTATGTATGTATGTATGTAATTTTAAACCGGTATCTACATAGGGACCATCAGGTATATAAACACAACGCAAACAACAAATAAATAATATCAATACTATTTTAATTGAACATTACTTAACACACTACGTAAAGTACAAGTTTGTTAAGGCAAACACTGATCTAGGTGGTATAGTTTATTGATATATGTGTTAATATATTCCGGATAACTGTAGTAATAACAAAACCACCATTAAGTTGTTTAGCGTTTGGGCGTCATATAAATCTTTGTCAGTCGATTAGTAGCAAAACACATATATACATGCACACACGTATACAATTGTCTGCACGTACATATATTTACAAAAAACACACATGTACACTACTGAACACATGGACAGACACACGTACAGTATAAAAAGTGAAGCCTCCATCTTGACCTGACTATCTCCTGTTTCCTCCTCTTCTCCCTTTCAATTAGCTCTCCTCTTCCGCTCTCCTGTCACTTCCCTCCTCCACATTTTGCTCTTATCATGATCTACCCAGACTGGGTTTTTCCTCTCTCTCTCTCTCTCTCTCTCATTCCTTAATTATCCTTCCTGACCTCTCCTGCATGAATTGGTGAATCTCGGGGTGGAAAATTATCTTTTTTTTTTTTTTTTTTTTTTTGCTTTCAATTCAAGCTCAGTCGTATTTTGTTTTAGGAGAGCTTTTTCCTCTCCCTAACACACAGCCCCAAAACAGAGTTCAACTTTACCTAAATCGTTCATTCGGTGTGGATACACTTGTGGGGTTCAAGTTGTTTGGTTCACACTCAGGATGGAATGGAGAAAGGAAACTCACAATGTGCTCTCTATATACATGTTGTATTGAATGTACAATGCAGCTTGGTGCTGGGAAGGCAGCGTGGTTACAAGCGTGATGTAGAGAGAGCTGGTTGGTGAGGATGCTCACAGGAGGACAGCTTGTGGGGCGCCATGCTCGCCAGCGGGAGAGAGGACCGCCAGGCAGGCAGAGGAGCGAGGCCCGCCGGGCAGCGGCAGAGGAGGTGGTGTTGCTGGCTTTGGCTGTATGTAGAGAGTGAGCGAGAGAGGCAGATCACCACGAGGTCAGGTCTTAAATAGCGGGGGTAGGCGTGGCTTAGCAGTTGACCCCCGCTCCGTGGTGTATGGCGGCGCTGGTTGACCTAGACCACGAGGCATACACTGGGGAATAGGTGGGGTCGGCTAGGCAGCGACAAACAGCGTTTGTAGGGGAGAATTCCACTACAGTACTCCCCCTTCCCTCCAGGCTGTGTAGGAGACTTGTTGTCTGCAGAGTTGCATAGCACATGTGAGGCAGAACGGGCGGTGCGTGCCTCATGTGAGACAACGGCGATGGCGTGGATGAGCCGGTCGCTGGCGACAACTGTCTAGATACACAATATCTGTGGGAGTAGAGAGGGAGAATAAGTGTGTGTGGAGGCGATGAATGTTGTGCTTCCCTCACGGCAGGTATAGAGTCGCCAGATGCGCCTGCTGGGGTGTGTGGGCCTGGGTCAGGAGCAGGGGCTGTGTCAGCAGCAGCGGATGAGGGCTCGTGACAGCAGCTGGGTCCACGACAGCAGCAGGGTGCAGGACATCAGCAGGGAGTACCTGAGGGAGAAAAGAGGGGTGTGTGGGTCCGCACTCAGGAACAGAGGCCGCGTCAGGGCGGCGGGGGTTACTGCTGGGCCGGGGTCGGCGTCTGAGGCAGGACGGGTGTGCTGGGGTCGGTAGGACGTGGTGCTTGGGGCAGGAAGAGGAGCTGGTGTCTGCTTAGAGTAGCAGAGCTGCTCTAGGGTGTCTGACCTGCGGTGTAGAAACTGTAGTTGTAGAGTCGATGACAGCTGCTTCTGGGTGGATAAGCCAGTCTTCCATGTTGCTTGAAGACTGGGAGCGTGATCAGTTTCTCCTCCATCCTGTGTGAGTGCGAATCTCCGGGAGTCACCATTTGTGGGGTTCAAGTTGTTTGGTTCACACTCAGGATGGAATGGAGAAAGGAAACTCACAATGTGCTCTCTATATACATGTTGTATTGAATGTACAATGCAGCTTGGTGCTGGGAAGGCAGCGTGGTTACAAGCGTGATGTAGAGAGAGCTGGTTGGTGAGGATGCTCACAGGAGGACAGCTTGTGGGGCGCCATGCTCGCCAGCGGGAGAGAGGACCGCCAGGCAGGCAGAGGAGCGAGGCCCGCCGGGCAGCGGCAGAGGAGGTGGTGTTGCTGGCTTTGGCTGTATGTAGAGAGTGAGCGAGAGAGGCAGATCACCACGAGGTCAGGTCTTAAATAGCGGGGGTAGGCGTGGCTTAGCAGTTGACCCCCGCTCCGTGGTGTATGGCGGCGCTGGTTGACCTAGACCACGAGGCATACACTGGGGAATAGGTGGGGTCGGCTAGGCAGCGACAAACAGCGTTTGTAGGGGAGAATTCCACTACACACTCCCGAGACTTCATTAAATACGACTCTGGCATCAATGGCAGCCTCTCTGATCTGAATATCTTGACTGAGACTCGGAGAAAGGCAAGATATGCGACATGCAGCGTCTTACAATACATTGGTAACAAGTTTGGGGATTTTGGGCACAGTTGTGGAGACGAAGGTTATGCACGGGTCGGGGTGTGAACAAAACTCTCTGTCTGATGGGGTACAAGAGGTTCACAGTCGGTTGTTTTAATGAGAACACCTACAACAACGCTCTCCTAGGTGAATGATTCATTTAGAACATTAACCAAAGACAACGGTGTTTCAGTTATATATTTCCTGGCGAATATTAACAAGAAAATACAGTACTACCGTTTCAGTTGCAAGAATCTGTCACAATATGTACATAAAGTATTAAAGTCATGTTGTATCCCTCAACACACGAACATTTAAGCTGTTTGAGTCACTTCTTGTTTCAGCCCTGAGCCTGTTCCTTCATTGCTGAAAGCATGGCATATCACATACAAGCAACTTCCAGTAATGTAAACGGACGTTTTACTGCTTCCTGCCACCTCTGCAGTCCCCTGATACCCAAAGGCTCTTACTCTCTTTGTCGTAAGTGCAGCCCCAAAGGGAATTTACCCTATCACTCTGACGATCTTCCCCCGTCAGCCGCTGTCGTGTCGGGGAGCCAAATCCTCCGTCGCCCCACACAGAAGTGCCTAACTTGTTTCTCTTCCAGATCCGATTTTCTCGCCTGGCTCACTACCAGAATCCTTCCCTTCTTTCACGTTTTTCATAGTTTGGGTTCTTCCTCTCCAAGTCCAAACAACTTCCAGGTTCTGACCCCCTCCAGGTCCAGATTTTGAGTATTTTAATTCTGAATGTTTCCATGTCGTGTGAGATCCTGAATACCTGCAAGGGTCTGAGTGCCTCCGGGTTCTGTCCACGTCCAGATCGTGGCCCATTCCTCTCTAGTTCAACACAAGGTTCTTATTTCAGTTAAAATTTACTTTCTTAAATCTCTCCCTTCTGAGTTACCTCCTTTCAAGTCCTTCTATTCCATGTCCTCCCCTTTCTGGTCTTCCCTTTCCAGATTCTCCCCTTCCAGGACTTCAAGATACAAATCCACGGTCTCTAAGTTTTACGTTTTCCATCCCTGACTCTTTCCACTATCCAACCAGCCAACCAACCACCCAACCACCCAACCAACCTCTCTATATTCAGCGCCTCAACCTCCTCACCTTCAAAGTCCTTCCTTCAATAAGTCCAACCTTCCAATCCTCTCAAGTCCCAATATCCCGTCAAGTCCCGCTACCTCAAAGTCCATTCTTCTCCTGATGATAGTGGTGGTGATGGTGGTAGTGGTGGTGATGGTGGTAGTGGTGTAAGTGGTGGCTGATAGGGAGGGGGGAGGCTGTACTAGTGAAGGTGGTGGAGGAGGAGGAGGAAGTAGGGATGAGGGGAAGGAGGAGGAGGAAGGAAGGGAGGAGGATGTTCTGGTGGAGGTGGTGATGATGGAATTGGAGGAGGAGGTACTGGTAATGGTGATACTGGTAGTAGTTGGGGTGGTGATGGCATCGGGCGGCAGGGGACCAGGGTGGCAGGGGACCAGGGTGGCAGGGGACCAGGGCGGCAGGGGAATAGGGCGGCAGGGGACCAGGGTAGCAGGGGACCAGGGTGGCAGGGGACCAGGGTGGCAGGAGACCAGGGCGGCAGGGGATCAGGGCGGCAGGGGACCAGCGTGCAGATACACAAACACACAAACAAACAGACATACTTCTTTGTTATATATATATATATATATATATATATATATATATATATATATATATATATATATATATATATATATATATCATGGATCTGAGTGCATAGAAGGTGCTGTGCAGTGCTCTCGTAGACACAATGTTATGCTGCAAAATAATTATTGACATGTTGTCTGCTTTCTAGTTTATATTTCAGTTGACACAAGCACTTCAAGCAAAAGTAGAGTATAAAACATATTATGGAAAAACTTTGACCACCAATTATCAAGCGACACAAACTAACACCTTACACCTTATTATCATAATAACAGTGAAAACAGTAAATGAAATATTTAATAAATTCTATATCTGCAGTTTTGTAAAATAATAAAAACTTAAACGAACAAAGCATTGGTTTGTGGCTGCGCAAAAAGGGTATTGTCACTCCTGCTCAATGCCATTAATTTAGCCCTGACTACGGCGCTGCATTGCCCAACACCTCGTACCCAAGACCTTACACACTACCCGAGTGTGGTTTATTGCCTCCCTATGTAGTCATAGAGAGGCATTTGTGCTGAACAACAACAACAAAAAAGTACCATCTAAATCATAATCATTTATTATATTTTTTGCGTTCCCGCGCCCGTTTTTTCCGAACAAGTTTATCGGCCTACAACTTCTAAATTTTTTCCTTCAACCTCTAAATGTCAACTTCGTCCATTAACGACCCATCCCATCCCGTGGGGGCCTCGTTGCGTTGCAGTTTTTCTTTAAACTCTTTTAAAAACAACCGTTTCTGTTTCCTCTCCTCCCGGCCAGAGAGGCGGGTGGCGGGAGGACATCCGCTGTCCTCCTACTCTTCCTCCTGGTCGGTGAGGAGCGTGGCTGGAGGAGATTCGCTGTCCTCCTCCTCTTCCTGGCCGGTGAGGAGGGTGGCAGGAGGAGATTCGCTGTCCTCCTCCTCTTCCTGGCCGGTGAGGAGGGTGGCTAGAGGAGATTCGCTGTCCTCCTCCTCCTGGCCGGTGAGGAGGGTGGCATGAGGAGATTCGCTGTCCTCCTCTTCCTGGCCGGTGAGGAGGGTGGCAGGAGGAGATTCGCTGTCCTCCTCCTCCTCCTGGCCGGTGAGGAGGGTGGCTAGAGGAGATTCGCTGTCCTCCTCTTCCTCCTGGCCGGTGAGGAGGGTGGCAAGAGGAGATTCGCTGTCCTCCTCCTCCTCCTGGCCGGTGAGGAGGGTGGCTAGAGGAGATTCGCTGTCCTCCTCTTCCTGGCCGGTGAGGAGGGCGGCAGGAGGAGATCCGCTGTCCTCCTCCTCCTGGCTGGCATGGTTGTCATAATCAATATATAGGAATGCAATTCCTAGCAACAGCATAATGCCTCCCACGAAGGAGGTTACCCAGGGGAGGGGCGGCTCTGGCTTTGGGGTCACCCCATCCTCTGTAAGGGCTTACTATATTCTTTTGTTTATTGATTCCATTATAGTAATATAGACAACATCCCGTAGTAGGGGTATGTCTTCATAATGTCCCGCACTAATTTTTGGGAGTGGAATTATTTTTTCTGAATTTAGTTCGTTTTTTTTAACCCATGTCGGGAATACAAAATGCAGTGCATCCATTAGTAATTAATAATAACTTTTATTGTATTACTTATTTACAATTCAAAAAGTTTTTTACTGAATTCTACCTATTATTTTCTTTCTGTAACCAGACGTGCCATAAAGCACACTACCACAAAGATAAGAGTCCAACACCTAAAACGCATTTTTTACTATTTAATTACCTTTAATGCCTCGTCAAATTCGGTCTCATATTGTACTTTAGAACATTAAGTCATAATCAGGTTGGAATCTAAGTAGTTGATGAGGAAGATTATTGTATGTATATTATGTATGCTGGATTATATATCATGTATGTATATTATGTATGTGCTCCATTTATGTATTATTTATTCAGCCTAGCTAGCAGCGTGTGGCAATGTTATTACCATGTCCCACATGCTTAATTAATGTGCCTGGCGACGTATGGAAGCTGCTAATGTATCACTTGCCATACGTCGTCTACAGCAGTTGACCAGCAGGAGCCTAGCCGGGGAGAGTGCTGCTTCCCTCTGTGTACATACTCTTATCCAGTAAACCGAACCTACAAAACTATACAGGTGTTTGTGTTCTCTCCTGTATATAGAACTTATTATTCAGAACCTAACATGGCGCAGTGCGTAGTCTTACTGGATAATTACGAGTGATAGTGCAAAGTTTGTGGAAAGCCGGCTCTCGCTTGGGTCAACTCCCGCGTGTCACCTCTCCTCGAAGAATTTAGCAACTTTGAGCAGTGTCAGTGATTTTCTGTGAAGTGTTTAGTGCATTGTGTGTTCGTGCCATTCATGTGTGACCTTGTTCTAAAGGATTCCCAAGGTATACGGCACGTTCTGGGCATTTGTAAGGAGTAGAGTTCAGTGCACCCGTCTCTGACCGCGTTCTGAGGGTAACTGGACTGACTGGGAGTCGCCGCGCCTCTCCCTCCACCCCCTCACAGCGTCGTCTCCACACCCCTTCACAGCTCGAGGAGACCGCTCCCACTGCCCTCACACACACACACATACACGTACTAACACTCGCTGACCGCGCGGCTTCCTTATATATATTTTATATATATGACCTACTTATCTGTGTATTTAATTAATTTTTTGTCTGAAATCTTGTTGATACGACGGGCTGACCGGTCAACACTGATTTAAGACACAGTACACAGATGAAGTAGTTATGTCTCACGCCTTACGTAGCCGTGGACCCAGCGCCTGGATGAGTCAGGCGGGTGATAGCCCCGCAGAGATGGATGACCAGGCCGGCCACGACGCTCCAGCCCCCACATCGCGCAGTCCCTCACCTCAATATTCAGCGTTGTCTCCAGAGATAATTGCTTTACTGAAGTTTATGAGAGATGAGAAACGCGAGGATGAAGCCCACAGACGTTTGGCGGATGAGCACAGAAGGCAAGCAGAGGCAGAACGAGACAACCAACGGAGATTGGAAGACAGTGAACGGTTTGAAGCCTTGATATCTCGCCTCACTGTTAACCAAGCCCCTGGCTCTAACACTGCCTCGGTACTGACTGGTTCAGATACCTCATCCATGCTTCCTTCACGCCCCCCAGCCCCACCTAAAGCAGCAGCTCAAACACCGCCCATCTTGAAGCCTGATGTGAATTTCCAGACTTTTCGTGAATGGCGGCGACGGTGGACTGATTATTCTACAATGGTGGATCTCCAGAGTTTGTCACAGCCTAAACAACTCATCCAGCTGCGTATGTGCCTGTCCTTGGAAATTCAGTGTGTCTTGGAACATACGTTGCAGGTACCCCCAACCTCTTCGCTGTCTGTAGAGGAGGTACTGGACGTTCTACAACGGCACATCAAAGGACAGCAGAATGAAGCTCTGCGCAGGAGGGAATTGTTTAGCTGCAGACAGATGGAGGGTGAGTCTTTTGATGCCTTTTACGTACGTCTTAAGAGAGCCTCGGAAGAGGTAGATATATGTCCAGGCCACCACCAGCAGTGCAAGGAGACCCAGTTGAAGCAGGTGATCCTGATGGGTGTTAAGGACGAGGAACTTGTCCAACGCCTCACCTCCCTCGACTCTTCCTCTTCTCTTAAGGATGTGTTGACGATATGTCGCTCCTATGAGGCTGCCAGGTGTGCCACCTCTGCCATCCGTGCTCCCCCTACAGCTGTACGCGCTGTGTCCCGGTACAAGAAGGACAAGAAGTCCGTTCCTACGCCTTCGCCCACCACGTCCACGCCCGGTTCATTTTGCAAAAACTGTGGTAAGCAGCACGGAACACAGGTGTGTCCAGCTGCTCAGTCTACCTGCAACAGTTGTGACCGTAAGGGCCACTGGTCACTCACAGTACGGTGCCCAGCCAAACGCGTCCAGTGCAATGTGTGCGGTCGTCTGGGCCACTATGACAAGTGTTGCCCTTCCAACAAACCCAAAGGACCGCGTCGGCGGAAGCTTCAGCCCCCTTCCACCAGAGAGGGCCGCCCACAGTCTTCCAATCAGAGGCACGACGACTCTTGACAACGCTCGAGCCACATTAGGAATGTGTGCTCCCCCCCCGCGTCCCAGGACCAAAGTACCCCAGTACATCAGTGTCATTGTGACCTACCGCAGTGTGTCATGCCGTCTTCAGATGTTGCCCGACACCGGCGCTGATGCTACAGTCATCGGTCCCCAGCATTTGCAATGCTTGGGACTCTCTCCAAGTGATCTAGGACCGCCCCCCAAGGATCTCCGCTTTATGGCAGATGGTTCACAGATGACCCCGGCCCTGGGTTCACTCCAAGCACAAGTCACCTTTGGCAACAGGTCGTGTCAAGCCTGGATTGATGTGCATAACGGTGTCCAGACTCCTTTGCTGTCCTACAGACATTGTCAGGAGTTGGCCATCATCTCCCAGGACTTCCCCAAACCTATTCTTGAGGTAAAACACGCCAACAGGGTGCAAAAAGGGAGCAGCAACGACCCTGCTGCCGCCCTACCCCTGCCTCTTGCCAGTGACACCTCTCCTTCGGATGCTCGGAAGTACTTCCTGAAGGAATTCAGCGACGTTCTGGTGACCAAGTCCGCTCTGGAATCCAAGCCTCTCAAGAAGATGGCAGGCCCCCCCATGAGGATCCACCTGAGGGACGACGCGAAGCCATTCGCTATTTACACCCCTCGACTGGTTCCTCTGGCCTTCCGCGAGGCGGTCAAAAACGAGCTGGACTCCATGGTCGCCCAAGAAATTATTGTACCAACCGGCGATGACCCGTCTCCATGGTGTCACCCGATGGTTGTCGTCGCAAAACCTAAAGGTGGTGTTCGGATCACCACTGACCTTTCCAAGCTCAACAACCAGGTGTCTCGTCCTGCGCACCCTTCTCCCACGCCCTTTGCAGCCATACGCAGCGTGAACCCGAAGGCGCGCTTCTTCACGACGATGGACGCCCTGTGTGGATACTGGCAGATAGAGCTTGCCGAAGAAGACCGACCACTCACAACGTTCATCACCCCGCATGGACGTTACAGTTATTGCCGTGGCCCCATGGGATTCGCCGCTACAGGAGACGCTTTCTGTCTTCGAGGTGATATGGCTCTACAAGGTCTGGCAAACTGCGTGAAAGTGGTCGACGACATACTCGTGTACGACGAGGATTATATGGATCACCTCTGCCGTATCTACGAGGTACTCAACAGGTGCCGGAAGCACGGCATTACCCTAAATGCCGACAAGTTTGTTCTGGCCAGCTCTTCAGTTGACTTTTGTGGGTACACCCTCTCAGGGAATGGTATCGCAGCTGACCCGGAAAAGGTCCGCGCCATTACGGATTTTCCCACCCCTGCTAACCTGACCGACTTGAGGTCCTTCATCGGTCTCGTCAACCAGTTAGCAGAGTTTTCGTCGGACATCTCCGCAGCTGCTCAACCACTTCGCCCCCTGATGAGCCCCAAGAGGACATTCCTGTGGTCCCCCGACCACGACAAGGCCTTCCAGCAAGTGAAACAGGCCCTGTCTCGTCCACCTGTCCTCGCCACGTTCGACCCAGCCTTGCCGACAGTTCTGCAGACAGACGCCTCACGCTTGTATGGCGTGGGATACGCCCTACTGCAGGATCATGGTGGAGGGCAGTTCCGGCTCGTCCAGTGTGGCTCGCGTTTCCTCTCTGACACTGAGACGCGCTACGCCACTATTGAGTTGGAGCTGTTGGCTGTGGTTTGGGCGGTGTCCAAGTGCAGGTTTTACCTCATAGGCCTGCAACGCTTTCACCTAGTGACCGACCATCGCCCGCTTGTCCCGATCCTCAACCACTACACGCTAGACGCCGTTGAGAACCCTCGCCTCCAGCGTCTGAAAGAGAAGCTCTCGGCGTACATCTTCACTGCAGTGTGGCGTGCTGGCAAGGAGCTCTGCATCCCTGATGCCTTATCCCGCTCCCCTGTCAGCCACCCTACTCCAGAAGACCATGTACTCGACGCCGACCTCGCTCTTTCCGTCAGGACTGTGGTCACTCTCCATGCCGTCCAATCCCTTCGTTCGGACCTGTCACCAGATGACGACAAGGCAATGGAGGACCTTCGAACAGCGGCCCGAGATGACCCTTCCTATGTCCGACTTGTCGAGTGTGTGAGGAATGGATTTCCTAGCAACCGCTACGATCTTCACAACACCCTGCTCCCGTATTGGAAACTCCGCGATGAACTCTACTGCGACGGAGACCTTGTTCTGTACGGAGCACGTGTAGTTGTCCCTGCTGCATCACGTCCCCACGCCTTGGCCCGCCTTCACGACAGTCACCGTGGAGCTGAGGCCACCAAACGACGTGCACGACAGACTGTGTTCTGGCCCGGCATCAACTCCGACATCTCCAATGTTGTCCGTGCGTGTGAGCCCTGCCAAGTATTACAACCCAGCCAGCAGCAGGAACCCTTCATGAGTGACGACAACCCCACCCGCCCCTTTGAGTCTGTGTCGGCCGACTTTTTCTGTGTGTCAGGAAAGTCCTTCCTCGTTATCGTCGACCGTCTCTCTGGTTGGCCGGTTGTCATCAAGTGCGGTAATGACACGACGTCTGCCGCCACCATCAGCAAGTTCCGCCTCTACTTCCGTGACGTGGGCGTTCCTGTACGCCTGCGAACCGACGGAGGGCCTCAGTTCACAAGCCGGGACTTTGCTGTGTTCCTCGACCGATGGGGAGTCCGGCATGTGTTGTCATCGCCCCATTACCCGCAGTCCAACGGCCACGCTGAGGCTGCTGTCAAATCCCTGAAGCACCTCATCCTTAAGGTGGCCCCTTCTGGGAACATTGACTGCGAGGCCTTCGACAGGGGTCTTCTTGAACTCCGCAACACACCTAACTACACCGGACGCTCCCCTGCCCAGGTTTTGTATGGACGCCCCCTCCGTTCTTGTGTCCCTGCTTGTAATGGTCATGATAAGAGCTAACCTGAAAACCTTAAGGATTCATATTACGCTCAAACGTCCACAAAACCCTCTTGAGTCCCCCAGTGGAAACGCACTCCGTTTTCTCGGTTCCTTGGTGACGTCACCGATAAGCCGCCTTTGTCTATGGGAGCAAACGCTGTATGCGGGGACCTGTTGCCATCCAACACTTTGTAATCATTTTAATTTTGCTTTCGATAGCTGAGTCAGAGCATCGTTAGTTGAGATAATAATAGAGAATGAAAATGAGTCCATAGTCTCAGTTTCAACGTCAAAGTGTACAGTAAATTAATTCATCGGAATAGGAGTAGCTGGGCTCCCTGGCCTGTTTTGAGTGAGGGCGCAGCGGGCATTTCAACCGTTAGTAAGTGCCCATCCCTCCATCCATACAGGTCCCTAACGCAGCCTAAGCCGTGTCTGTAGGGTGGATGTTGCATCCATAATGTCTGGGAAGATGTCCGAGGTCCAGTAGGATCTTTTACCTTCGTGAGACCCGGCCGTCAGACACCAGACTACCTATAGCCCCCATAGCTGGCTCGTCGGTCCCTAACGCTCGACCCACGAGGTGACGCCGGATCACCCAGCCACCCACCACTACTAGCCCCCATCATTGGTGGATGAGTGTCCAACTCAGTAGGGCTTTATTTGTGTGGTGGAATTACTCCACAGGGATCTCCAGAGTCGTTGGAAAGTACTCCATGGTGGCTGGACCCCATGGCTGTTGCTTGAGTATCACACCTGACGACTGAGTATTGTAGGGGCAGTTGCCCTAGTATTTTATGGTGCTAAGTGACTGTAATAGTTGTGTATTGAGTATGTCCACCCAGTAGGGTTGGAAGTGTTATTATGTCCACCCAGTAATGGTGTGAGTATGTTGAGCCTGAGGGCCTAGTACAAGATTTCGTCTGTTAGTACAAATAATTTCTTCTTTTAATTTCATATTCATGTTAAATAAACTGTGTTTTGTATAATTGTGTCTATTAATTACCTACAGTATTTACCGTTATTTCTTCCCTATTGCTCGATGCTATCATTACACCTACCCACGAGCCTCCTATCGTCACGCTACCAATGATGATAAGCACATGAATAAGGAATTGTTACTGGCGCTCAGAGGCCCTTATGGTGGCAGCTCAAGCCCTCATATGCTCACCCTCAATCCTTCTCCAAGGAGTGGCAGGCCAAGACAGAGGATTGTGATCGCCGAGCCGCCGAACGTGTTCAGGACGTCGTCGCCCGCTACAATGACCACGCCCGTTCTCTCCCCAGGTTGAGTGTCGGCACCCAAGTCCGTGTTCAGGACCCGACCTCCCTACGTTGGGACAAAGTAGGCGTAGTTATGGGTCTCGGCAGGTCACGGGACTACCAGGTGCGGTTACCCAGTGGTCGTGTGTGGTGGAGGAACCGCCGTTTTCTCCGCCCCGTAACAATGCCTTCTGCTGGCCCCGCCACCAATGTTGAGTCCCATACCCTTCCCAGTGATGAAGTCCCTCGACGCTCAGAACGGATCCAAAAGAAAAGGTCCGCTCAAGACTTTGCTATGAGCGTATAGGGGGGAGGGAGGTGTATGTATATTATGTATGCTGGATTATATATCATGTATGTATATTATGTATGTGCTCCATTTATGTATTATTTATTCAGCCTAGCTAGCAGCGTGTGGCAATGTTATTACCATGTCCCACATGCTTAATTAATGTGCCTGGCGACGTATGGAAGCTGCTAATGTACCACTTGCCATACGTCGTCTACAGCAGTTGACCAGCAGGAGCCTAGCCGGGGAGAGTGCTGCTTCCCTCTGTGTACATACTCTTATCCAGTAAACCGAACCTACAAAACTATACAGGTGTTTGTGTTCTCTCCTGTATATAGAACTTATTATTCAGAACCTAACAATTATGAACAGCATAAAGTGGTAGAATAGATGTAGGTGTTTGTGAGTGTAGTGTGTAGTGTAGTGTAGTGTGTGTAGAAGGTAGTGAAGCTATCAGGCCGAATGAGGCATAGAAGTGTAATGAAGGTAGCAGGCCAAATGAGATATAGAAGGTAGTGAAGGTATGAGGCCGAATGAGGCATAGAGGGTAGTGAAGGTAACAGGCCAAATGAGACAAAGAAGGTAGTGAAGGTAAGAGGCCGAACGACACATACAAGTGTAGTGAAGGTAACAGGCCAAAAGAGACATAGAAGTGTAGTGAAGGTAAGAGGCCGAACGACACATACAAGTGTAGTGAAGGTAACAGGCCAAAAGAGACATAGAAGTGTAGTGAAGGTAAGAGGTCGAATGAGACATAGAAGTGTAGTGAAGGTAAGAGGCCGAATGAGACATAGAAGGTAGTGAAGGTAAGAGGCCGAATGAGACATAGAAGGTAGTGAAGTAAGAGGCCGAATGAGACATAGAAGGTAGTGAAGGTAAGAGGCCGAATGAGACATAGAAGGTAGTGAAGGTAAGAGGCCGAATGAGACATAGAAGGTAGTGAAGGTAAGAGGCCGAATGAGACATAGAAGGTAGTGAAAGTAAGAGGCCGAATGAGACATAGAAGTGTAGTGAAGGTAACAGGCCAAATGAGACATAGAAGGTAGTGAAGGTACCAGGTTGAATGAGACATAGAGGGTAGTGAAGGTAAAAGGCCGAATGAGACATAGAAGGTAGTGAAGGTAAGAGGCCGAATGAGACATAGAAGGTAGTGAAGGTAAGAGGCCGAATGAGACATAGAAGGTAGTGAAGGTAAGAGGCCGAATGAGACATAGAAGGTAGTGAAGGTAAGAGGCCGAATGAGACATAGAAGGTAGTGAAGGTAAGAGGCCGAATGAGACATAGAAGGTAGTGAAGGTAAGAGGCCGAATGAGACATAGAAGGTAGTGAAGGTAACAGGCCAAATGAGACATAGAAGGTAGTGAAGGTACCAGGTTGAATGAGACATAGAGGGTAGTGAAGGTAAAAGGCCGAATGAGACATAGAAGGTAGTGAAGATACCAGGCTGAATGAGACATAGAGGGTAATGAAGGTAGCAGGCCAAATGTGACATAGAGGGTAGTGAAGTTAACAGGCTGAATGAAACATAGATGGTAGTGAAGGTAACAGGCTTAACTGAAACTTAAAAGGTAGTGAAGATAACAGGCTATAGAAGACAAAGACCGGGAAGTATGAATGAAATTAAAATTTGCGTTTACAGAGAGATACAGAACCTTGGAGGATTGGTCAAATGAGCCTGAGAACATTTAGAGTGGAGGACTGTGGTCGCCAACCCTCAGATATGAGAACGGTACCCTGATTGATTGATTGAACTTACACACGATAAACAGCTATAACGATACCTGGAACAAACACACCTATCCAGTATGACTTCTGAGTAACGACTGACAAAATATGACGGGCAAACAATACACCACAGAATGTTCTCAAAGTTTGGGGAGTACATTATAAGGAACTCCTAGCCTCCATAGGCAGCTATCAAACAGGGAGGTAATACCGCCTGAAAAGATATTGGAATTTTAATAGGATGTCTAGTGGTAGACCCTGGTGCCATAGGGCATAAGAAAAAATTGTGACCAAGTCCCAGGTTGCTTAGCTGACTGACTTTCTGCCTCATTAACACACAGTTGCAGAGTCTCAATTGTTTCTCTTATGTAGACAAGACAACATCTGTCGTATTTTTTTCCATTTCTATATTAATCTATGATGCAATTTATGTTTTCTTTTGCTTTATTTTTCACCCCCCAATGTTGGTCGGTGACCTGTGCCTGGGTGAACTAATCTCCATAAAAAGATTAGTGTGTGTGTATGTGTGTGTGCTTGTGTGTTAAATAGGCGATGTTTAGCATTAAAATGTTCCAGGATGAACATCGTGATATTGTAGTTAGGATGTCTTCGAGAGTGACGAATGGTCTTTTTGGGGGTACGTAAGTTGCTGCTATTACTATTTCGCCATGAGTTGTCTGTAGCTGACAAAAAAAATTCAACTATGACACTCACCAATCGAATAAAAGCTAAAAAAAAACGATGGAGTGGCAGTAGCGGTGAAAAGGGAGAATCAAATATATAATACTGTAATAGAAAACCTTAACAGTGAATTTATTACCATCAGTCTACAGACAATTCAGGGCAAAATAGTAATAGGAAAAACTTACCTACACCAAAGAAGACCATTCCTCGTTATCAAAGACATCCTTAAACTTATAAACTACAATATTCTAATGTACATCCTAGGAGATTTTAATGCTAAACATTGCATATTTAACAATCTATATATATAAAACAAAGAAGTCTGTCTGTTTGTGTGTCCACAAGAGAATCTCGGAAACTACTTTACTGATCTGGACCAAACTTGGCATGGAAAGCAAGTGTCATGTGGGGATCCCAAAAATGCTCCAACCAACCGGATCCGACACACCCAACCAGACCCAACACACTTCAGAGAAGGAGAGAAAGAGAGAGAGACTAACGGTCAGCCCGGACGCACACACGTAGAAAAGTCGTATTCCCTACAATGATTTACAGCTATTTTGATCCTTAGATTCTCTTTCATTATGGCTTACTGTTTTCTGCATCTAACCTCCATCCATTACACCACATATTATAGCTAATTTTATCCTTATGCTGTCTCTCATTACAGCTTACTTTTCTTTGATCTCTAACTTTTCTAGGTTGTCCATTCTAACAAGGTAGGTAGGTAGGTAGTCCATTCTAACGAGGTATGCCAAACGTACGATATTTCACATGTGGCCTAGCGAAAGAGCCGCCTGGAGGGCGGCAATTCTGCTAGTAGTGTGATAGTGTGGTGTAGTATGGTGTAGTGTGGTGTAGTGTGGTGTAGGACCTTGAGAGGTCAGGAGGAAGTGAAGGTCCTAGTAAAGCGACACACTTACCAACACAAAGAGGTCACTAAACACACAAGGGAGAGGTGAGGGAGTGTGAGAGGTGAGGGAGTGTGGGA
Source organism: Homarus gammarus (assembly GCA_958450375.1). Lineage (NCBI taxonomy): Eukaryota > Metazoa > Arthropoda > Malacostraca > Decapoda > Nephropidae > Homarus > Homarus gammarus. The sequence goes on from CAUDMG010000295.1 coordinate 44,465, forward strand.
GGTGAGGCAGTGTGAGAGGTGAGGGGGTGTGAGAGGTGAGGGGGTGTGAGAGGTGAGGGGGTGTGAGAGGTGAGGGGGTGTGGAAGGTGAGGGGGTGTGAGAGGTGAGGGGGTGTGAGAGGTGAGGGGGGTGTGAGAGGTGTGGCAGTGTGAGGGGGTGTGAGAGGTGAGGGGGTGTGAGAGGTGAGGGGGTGTGAGAAGTGAGGGAGTGTGAGTGGTGAGGGAGTGTGAGAGGTGAGGGGGAGTGAGAAATGAAGGAGTGTGAGTGGTGAGGGAGTGTAAGAGAAGAAGCTGGGAGCGAACAACAACAACACGACAACAACAATAACAACGATAACAACAACAATACAACGACAACAAAAACAACAACTACAACAATAATACAATGACAAAAATACAACATCAAAAACAACAACGACAACAACAATACAAGGACAACAATACAACAACAACAATACGACGACAACAATACAACAACAACAATACAACAACAATAACAACGACAACACGGAACTAACAATACAAAAAACTACATCGTAAATCACAACGAGACAACATACATAATAAATCATAAGAAATCGATTATCACATATTACAAAATTCATGAGAGAGAGAGAGAGAGAGAGAGAGAGAGAGAGAGAGAGAGAGAGATAATAGTGTAGTGGTGAATATGGTGTAGGGAAAATACAGTGATGGTGAAGGGGGGGAGATGGTGGTGGTGTGATGGAGAGACGGTGGTGAAGAATGCTAACAGGGAGAGATTTTGATGGTGAAGGTGATAATGGTGATGATTATGGTGATGGGGTGGTGTAGTGTTGTGTAAATGTTGAGGATGATGTTGCATGGTGTGGTAGACAGGGTGAGGATGGTGTTGTATGGTGTGGTAGACAGGGTGAGGATGGTGTTGTATGGTGTGGTAGACAGGGTGAGGATGGTGTTGTATGGTGTGGTAGACAGAGTGAGGATGGTGCAGTGTGGATTAAGAGGTTGAAGATGTGATGATGGTATGGTGTGGCTGTGTAGATGTTGAGGATGGCATGGTGTGGTAGACAACTTGAGGATGGTGTGGTAGTGTGAAATGAGAGGGGGATGTGGCGGTGTGTGAGTGTGTGTGTGTGTGTAAGAATGTGCTTATGCTTGACCAGGAAGGAAGAGTGTGGCTGGGGTGGGGGTTGAGAGGACAGGTGAGGGTAGAGGTAGGGACGTGGTGGGGGTAGTCTTGGGGTAGGGGTAGGGGAGTGGTGGGGATAGAGGTAGGGGAGTGGTGGGGGTAGAGGTCGGGGGAGTGGTGAGGGTAGAGGCGGGGGAGTGGTGAGGGTAGAGGTAGGGGAGTGGTGGGGGTAGAGGTAGGGGAGTGGTGGGGATAGAGGTAGGGGAGTGGTGGGGGTAGAGGTAGGGGAGTGGTGGGGTAGAGGTAGGGGAGTGGTGGGGAAGAGGTTGGGGAGTGGTGGGGTAGAGGTAGGGGAGTGGTGGGAGTAGAGGTAGGGGAGTGGTGGGAGTAGAGGTGGGGGAATGGTGGGGGTAGAGGTAGGGAAGTGGTGGGGGTAGAGGCTGGGGAGAGGTGGTGGGGGGAGAGGTGGTGGGGGAGAGGTGGTGGGGCAGAGGTGGTGGGGGAGTGGGGGTGTGGGGGGGCAGAGGTGGTGGGGGAGTGGGGGTGTGGGGGGGGTAGAGGTGGTGAGGGAGTGGAGGTGTGGGGGACTGAGGTGGTGGGGGAGTGGGGGTGTGGGGGACAGAGGTGGTGGGGGTGTGGGGGTGTGGGGGGAGCAGGTTGAATGAACAGGATACTTTACTGAGGTCTGTATGAGAATGTAATGGAGGGGGTAAAAATAGTTGGTGGCTCCTAATGATGGCAAGAACAAATCACATTAATTATTCAGTAAACATCAACAAACGACAAAGGCATGAAAAAACTATTTTTTATGCAGTGTTCATAATGAAATATTGGAGCAATGGAAAAGGATTGATTCAAGACCTTCTTACTCTATTAATCTTGTCCGACCAAAGTGAACAGGGCTTCATAGCAGAGGGAAAATGTGCTTTTTAAAAATAACATTAACCCAACCGATCCTAATATAGTCACTGTACTCACCTACTGGGTAAGTTAGTCTGCAAACACTGGCATAATATAAAGACTCGCTTGCATGTGTTTGTGGAATATTTCTAATATGAGCCTCGAAAACTTTACGGCAATAAGAAAACAACATTGTTACCCACTCAATATTCTCGTTTTCTCTTTTGATTACTAACTTCATTTTCTGTGTCTACATTCGATGGCGGACTATGAACTATAGGGTCTAGCTGGAGTGCTTCCTTAAAAGTATGCTTGTTAAGGGTCAGTATATTTCAAAGTTTAATTTTTCTGTTAGTCGTGGAGACGTTTGTTTTCTATTTCTTCTTGTACAAACCAGATGAAGATTTCCTTTGTCTGCTGTTGATCTATAAGACAATATGGCCTGCTTACTCGTCGCCAGGTCGGTTCATTTCGTCTTTATGTGTTATTCTCCGCATATATAGTTTCCCGTCTTATGAATAGTCTAACTCTAAAGTTTATAGCTATGTTGCTCATCCATATGTGCATGGGTTTCACTGTTTAAATATGTGTATACATTCACAGATCAAGTGGCATATTTGTTTTACTTACATGACAATAGTCTTCCAAAACACACCAACCAATTTTTGCTTTCAATTTGACTTAACTTATTCAATTTGAACCCAACTGAGGCCTATCCAGTTGTGCTCCATAAATCAAGAGTAAATAACAATGTAGTTTTAATATCGGCGTAAAACTGTAATATTTGCTAACAAACATACAGTTCCTCCATTCAGGCAGTACCCCGCCTATGATCGTTGATGCTATATACCGTCCCCCCCCCCCCCCCCAATTACAGCTGAATAGTATTGGTGTTACGAAAATCAACAATGCTTCAGTTTACTGTGTCGTTATGGACAGCCTGGCGATTTAAGTGACGAGTAAATTATAATGATGGCGTTAAGACTCCGACGATCTGATATAATTATGTGTGTAACTATTGTAAGAAGTAAAGTACTGTATGGAAGCGAGAACAATACTGGGCTTCAACTTAGCTTTTGTCAATACTATCACGAACAATGGAGGGATCCTACATATATCACTGGCCTTCTTCCCTCGGCATGATCGCCTCTAGGTAGGGTACCGAATAGATCAAATTAAATAAACACCGCACAGCCTTCAGAAGTCATAACAGTGGCATGGTTAAAGATGAGGATGTACCATTGCTGGGGAGATTAGCTCTGAATCCTGAACTAAACCTGTGGCTGTCATGATGATTAGATAACCTGCTGCCAGATAAAACCTTCAATCAAAAATTACTTTAGAACTCTTAGTCATAATGTTCTTACTGAGATATGGATAAGAATAACTAAGTTGTTCAAATAATAAAATAATGTGATCACTAAAACCTTGAGATTCTTGGAGACTCGTACTCAAGTTTTGGTTAAAAAGTCAAGAGCCGATTGAATCTCAATACAATCTTGGTCCCAATATGTGAGATGCGTGTTTAGGTCTCCAGGTACACTCCAGGTACAGGAATTTTCTTCTATCTGGTGACGTGAAACAAGATCTAAGTGATTCACCTGAAGTAACGAGACGAATATAGCAACCTAAACGATGTCGAAAGTTCAGGAACTACCCGAAGTTGACATACTTTCGTTCTCACTTACGAGGAACTAATGACGTACAGCTCTCTATGTAGGATGGTCCAGCTGCGCAAGACGGGGCCCCGGCACTGGCCTTCAGGGGGTGGCGGGGGTGAGTCAGCTGGGGTGAGGGCAACAAGGGGATATTGCCACACAAAGACTAAATTAATGGCCCACAAGGTCATATTTCCTTGTGCTCTGAAGAGATGAATGAACCTATTGTTATAATCTCTTGAATCCAAAGTCGGGTTGCTAAATATAGCCAGTGTTGCGCATTCTTTATCTAGTCTAAACATATGAAACATTGTCACCATTTAAAATACAAGACGTGACCTTTACTAAGTTTATTCCCTCCATAATAAAGGACTTAAAGGTGACCTCGAAGCATCACCACACTATTACGTCGTATCACAAGAACAGTTCCACGTGCATTTATTTTACTCAGTGAAATGGAAACATCTCAACGTTTCTTCCTGTTACGACTTTGAAGGCAACAGCCACTGGAGCGTTGTGATAATGCTAACAGGACACACCAATAATACTGACACTCATATAAGCTTTGAGGTCACACTAAGAATATCCAACACAAGGTGGAATCCGAAGCCAGTGAAGGTAAAAACAATATCACTCATAGATATTCAACAAGGAAGATTCGAAGATTAAAATATAACCTGTTATTAATAAAAACATCATATGACTTATTTCATCTTTTTCCGCATCACTGTGGATAAGAGTCTAAATGTTCGTGTGTTTGTTTACTTGTATATCTGTCTTAGAATTCATTAACTTCTCGGTGTTGACGTCTGAGATGAAAAGCTGTCGAAGGTCATGGAGGAACTTTGTATAATAGAGCAAAGAAAATTACCCTTAATATATATCTGGAAGGCAATGTTTACCTTATGAATATTTAATAGATAATAAACATCACTCTTGATAAATTGGCACTGTGGTGTCCTGTAGTGAGATGGTAAAGGTGAAGGTCACAGGATCACGTAAGACAGAGAGTTGTGTTGTGGGGTCCTGACAGCAGTGAGCCTTGGACCATCAGTGTTGTTCATTTATGTGGTGTAATGAAAGGATCGTATTTATTTAACTCTTTGATCACTTTCCGCCGATGGTTAAATTCAATGTGTGTAAACCAAGATAAAGTATAGGTAAAGTGTGTAAACCAAGAGATCCTTTATCAATCTGAGTTTACATTTCCCATGAATCAATATAAAGGAGAAGGTGTAAAAAAAAAAAATGAATTCCCCCAAAAATTCTTGCTGGAACATCACGAGTCCCTGAGCGCCGTTACCTCTCAAGCGTGTTTCTCAGTTCCTTCCCGTCCGTGTTGATGTGCACTGTGGACTTCGGAATCCAGAATTCACAAAAAAAAATTGATTGTCGATTGATTGTGGTTGTTATTGTGGTAGAGACTATTTGTTGTTGTGGTTGATAGAGTTTATGGTTGTTGGTTAAGACTGGTAGTAGCTGGGGTTGTTTGATGGGGCGAGTCTTTGATTTTGATATAGAGTTTATTAGTTATGTGGACTATGTATACGATTATGGTGGTGGTAGTTGGTGGTGATGGTAGTGGTGGTAGTGATGGCTGTGACTGTGGTGGTGGTGGTGGTAATACTCTGCAACAAAGAAGTTAACGAGCAACAAAATACCAAGGGGGCGACATTGTTATTATGCTCGTCCATCGTCTCTCAGTAATTACAGCCTGTTTTTTTCCGCTTGAATTCTCTCACGAACTGTAATAATACGCTATAATCCATCTTAATCTACAAGGAAACTACATCAGCCTCGCCCTAACAGCATACCAGAGATGCTGTAGAAATATCAAAGTCTGGAGGTAATGGAGAGAAGACCTGAGCGAACGATAACAAGTCTGTGGTATGCAATGGGCGACAGCAATGTTTTCAAGTGACGTGAGGCAACAGTACAGTCGTCTCTTCCACTGTTGTGAATTTGAGGTACAACAAATGCTCCCAGTGGCTTAGGGATACAATACAATATAGTTATAGAGCGGTGAGCGAGACAGTTTTTCTCCAGTTTATGAAGGGACAAAACTGATGTTGCGTTTTTCATCACTAAACACCCAGAATTACGAAGCATTACAAATAAGAGAAACTTGTGAAGCGTCGTATAAAAGCCCAGGTGGTATTACTTAATATTTTCTACATTACATTTCCTTACAGCATAAAATTCTCATCACAATTAAGTTAAGACAAACAAGAACACAACACACACAGAGAAAAGGGAGATGACCTGATTGTATAGTTGTGACCTACGATTTTCAAGGTTAAAGACGGAGATTCTCGGCTTATGACACTGTATGTAAACTCAGTAATCGAGGCCGTATACAGTGTATCTGACAACATGAGCTATACGTGTACCATGACATGTTCGATACACCTGAATACGTGCCGGTGACCTTAATGACTGTATGTATATTATGTATGCTGGATTATATATCATGTATGTATATTATGTATGTGCTCCATTTATGTATTATTTATTCAGCCTAGCTAGCAGCGTGTGGCAATGTTATTACCATATCCCACATGCTTAATTAATGTGCCTGGCGACGTATGGAAGCTGCTAATGTATCACTTGCCATACGTCGCCTATAGCAGTTGACCGGGAGCCTAGTCAAGAGAGAGTGCTGCTCTCCTTTGTGTACATACTCTTATCCAGTAAACCGAACCTACAAAACTATACAGGTGTTTGTGTTCTCTCCTGTATATAGAACTTATTATTCAGAACCTAACATGGCGCAGTGATCCGATCTTACTGGATAATTACGAGTGATAGCGCAAACTTTGTGGAAAGCCGGCTATGGCCTCTCGCTTGGGTCAACTCCCGCGCCATCTCTCCTCGAAGAATTTCAGCAACTTTGAGCAGTGTCAGTGACAGTGATTTTCTGTGAAGTGTTTAGTGCATTGTGTGTTCGTGCCATTCATGTGTGACCTTGTTCTAAAGGATTCCCAAGGTATACGGCACGTTCTGGGCATTTGTAAGGAGTAAAGTTCAGTGCACCCGTCTCTGACCGCGTCCTGAGGGTAACTAGACTGACTGGGAGTCGCCGCGCCTCTCCCTCCACCCCCCCTCACAGCGCCGCCTCCACCCCCCCTCACAGCTGGGGCGAGACGCTTTGCCGGCCCAGGACACACACTCACTCGCACACGTACATGTACTGTACTAACACTCGCTGACCGCGCGGCTTCCTTATATATATTTTATATATATAACCTACTTATCTGTGTATTTAATTAATTTTTTGTCTGAAATCTTGTTGATACGACGGGCTGACCGGTCAACACTGATTTAAGACATAGTACACAGAGGAAGTAGTTATGTCTCACGCCTTACGTAGCCGTGGACCCAGCGTCTGGATGACTCAGGCGGGTGATAGCCCCGCAGAGATTGATGACCAGGCCGGCCACGACGCTCCAGCCCCCACATCGCGCAGTCCCTCACCTCAATATTCAGCGTTGTCTCCAGAGATAATTGCTTTACTGAAGTTTATGAGAGATGAGAAACGCGAGGATGAAGCCCACAGACGTTTGGCGGATGAGCACAGAAGGCAAGCAGAGGCAGAACGAGACAACCAACGGAGATTGGAAGACAGTGAACGGTTTGAAGCCTTGATATCTCGCCTCACTGTTAACCAAGCCCCTGGCTCTAACACTGCCTCGGTACTGACTGGTTCAGATACCTCATCCATGCTTCCTTCACACCCCCCAGCCCCACCTAAAGCAGCAGCTCAAACACCGCCCATCTTGAAGCCTGATGTGAATTTCCAGACTTTTCGTGAATGGCGGCGACGGTGGACTGATTACTCTACAATGGTGGATCTCCAGAGTTTGTCACAGCCTAAACAACTCATCCAACTGCGTATGTGCCTGTCCTTGGAAATTCAGCGTGTCTTGGAACATACGTTGCAGGTACCCCCAACCTCTTTGCTGTCTGTAGAGGAGGTACTGGACGTTCTACAACGGCACATCAAAGGACAGCAGAATGAAGCTCTGCGCAGGAGGGAATTGTTTAGCTGCAGACAGATGGAGGGTGAGTCTTTTGATGCCTTTTACGTGCGTCTTAAGAGAGCCTCGGAAGAGGTAGATATATGTCCAGGCCACCACCAGCAGTGCGAGGAGACCCAGTTGAGGCAGGTGATCCTGATGGGTGTTAAGGACGAGGAACTTGTCCAACGCCTCACCTCCCTCGACTCTTCCTCTTCTCTTAAGGATGTGTTGACGATATGTCGCTCCTATGAGGCTGCCAGGTGTGCCACCTCTGCCATCCGTGCTCCCCCTACAGCTGTACGCGCTGTGTCCCGGTACAAGAAGGACAAGAAGTCCGTTCCTACGCCTTCGCCCACCACGTCCACGCCCGGTTTATTTTGCAACAACTGTGGTAAGCAGCACGGAACACAGGTGTGTCCAGCTGCTCAGTCTACCTGCAACAGTTGTGACCGTAAGGGCCACTGGTCACTCACAGTACGGTGCCCAGCCAAACGCGTCCAGTGCAATGTGTGTGGTCGTCTGGGCCACTATGACAAGTGTTGCCCTTCCAACATACCCAAGGGACCGCGTCGGCGGAAGCTTCAGCCCCCTTCCACCAGAGAGGGCCGCCCACAGCCTTCCAATCAGAGGCACGACGACTCCTGACAACGCTCGAGCCACATTAGGAATGTGTGCTCCCCCCGCGTCCCAGGACCAAAGTCCCCCAGTACATCAGCGTCATCGTGACCTACGGCGGTGTGTCATCCCGTCTTCAGATGTTGCCCGACACCGGCGCTGATGCTACAGTCATCGGTCCCCAGCATTTGCAATGCTTGGGGCTCTCTCCAAGTGATCTAGGACCGCCCCCCAAGGATCTCCGCTTTATGGCAGATGGTTCACAGATGACCCCTGCCCTAGGTTCACTCTATGCACACGTCACCTTTGGCAACAGGTCGTGTCAAGCCTGGATTGATGTGCATAATGGCGTCCCGACTCCTTTGCTGTCCTACAGACATTGCCAAGAGTTGGCCATCATCCCCCAGGACTTCCCAACACCGATTCTCGAGGTAAAACACGCCAACAGGGTGCACGAAGGGAGCAGCAACTACCCTGCTGCCGCCCTGCCCCTACCTCTGGCCAGTGACACCTCTCCTTCGGTAGTTGTCCCTGCTGCTTCAAGTCTCCACGCCTTGGCTCGCCTCCACGACAGTCACTGTGGAGCCGAGGCCACCAAACGGCGTGCAAGACAGACTGTGTTCCGGCCTGGCATCGACCCCGACATCTCCAATGCTGTCCGGGTGTGTAAGCCCCGCCGCGTATTACAACACAGCCAGCAGCAGGAATCCTTTATGAGTGACGACAACCCCACCCGCCCCTTTGAGTCTGTGTCGGCCGACTTTCTCTGTGTGTCAGGAAAGTCCTTCCTCGTTATCGTCGACCGTCTCTCTGGTTGGCCGGTTGTCATCAAGTGCGGTAATGACACGACGTCTGCCGCCACCATCAGCAAGTTCCGCCACTACTTCCGTGACGTGGGCGTTCCTGTACGCCTGCGAACCGACGGAGGGCCTCAGTTCACAAGCCGGGACTTTGCTGCGTTCCTTGACCGATGGGGAGTCCGGCATGTGTTGTCATCGCCCCATTACCCGCAGTCCAACGGCCACGCTGAGGCTGCTGTCAAATCCCTGAAGCACCTCATCCTTAAGGTGGCCCCTTCTGGGAACATTGACTGCGAGGCCTTCGACAGGGGTCTTCTTGAACTCCGCAACACACCTAACTACACCGGACGCTCCCCTGCCCAGGTTTTGTATGGACGCCCCCTTCGTTCTTGTGTCCCTGCTCACCCTCAATCCTTCTCCAAGGAGTGGCAGGCCAAGACAGAGGATTGTGATCGCCGAGCCGCCGAACGTGTTCAGGACGTCGCCGCCCGCTACAATGACCACGCCAGTTCTCTCCCCAGGTTGAGTGTCGGCACCCAAGTCCGTGTTCAGGACCCGACCTCCCTACGTTGGGACAAAGTAGGCGTAGTCATGGGTCTCGGCAGGTCACGGGACTACCAGGTGCGGTTACCCAGTGGTCGTGTGTGGTGGAGGAACCGCCGTTTTCTCCGACCCGTAACAATGCCTTCTGCTGGCCCCGCCACCAGTGTTGAGTCCCATACCCTTCCCAGTGATGAAGTCCCTCGACGCTCAGAACGGATCCAAAAGAAAAGGTCCGCTCAAGACTTTGCTATGAGCGTATAGGGGGGAGGGAGGTGTATGTATATTATGTATGCTGGATTATATATCATGTATGTATATTATGTATGTGCTCCATTTATGTATTATTTATTCAGCCTAGCTAGCAGCGTGTGGCAATGTTATTACCATATCCCACATGCTTAATTAATGTGCCTGGCGACGTATGGAAGCTGCTAATGTATCACTTGCCATACGTCGCCTATAGCAGTTTACCGGGAGCCTAGTCAAGAGAGAGTGCTGCTCTCCTTTGTGTACATACTCTTATCCAGTAAACCGAACCTACAAAACTATACAGGTGTTTGTGTTCTCTCCTGTATATAGAACTTATTATTCAGAACCTAACAATGACCTTTTATCCTAAGCTGAAGGTGTAGTACAGGCTGACAGCACGTGTCAGCCCGTCAGCCCTGGGGTTATCTTCAGAACATGATCCTTGCTGTGCATGTCGATACCTTGTTTATATGTTAACACGTGATAAAATAATGAACTTGCTATGACTAACTCCTTCGCGGTCAGTTGAATATAAATTTGTGATTGTCCTTCACTATAACCCCGTGACAACTGTACCTCAGAAGACGCTGAAGATGACTAAATTAGGCACAGGTAAGTAATAAAGATATCTCACCTCCACCTGTGCAAGTTCTCTACCGGAAAATTCCCGAAACTTTTTTTTTAGTGATAAGTGAAATCATAATATGGCCTTAAGGATAAAATGTTTGTGGTAAGTGTTTAAGAACTTGACCGATTTTATGTTGTAATGTGTTTCAGTATCTCATAAGTACACATGACTGTGGCGTGTAGTGTTGATTGTTTCCACAACGTAGTCATGAACACAGCATTAAAGGACTAGTGTGTGTGTGAGTGTGTGTCTGTGTATATGGTGTAGTAAGATGTGATGTAGTATAGTGTAGTGTAATATAGTGTGGTGTAGTAGTAGTTTCCGAGATTCTCGTGCCGACAAACAAACACACAAACAAACAGACATACTTCTTTGTTATATATATATATATATATATATATATATATATATATATATATATATATATATATATATATATATATATATATATATCATGGATCTGAGTGCAGGGCGGCAGGGGACCAGGGCGGCAGGGGACCAGGGCGGCAGGGGACCAGGGTGGCATGGGACCAGGGTGGCAGCCATCTCACATGAGGTCATTGATGTCAACAGTAGTGATAGTGTCTCTCCCGGCAGCTGATTGGAACAGTGAGTCACTTTATGCTAAATGGTGCCATACAGACACCGTCCCTCCCTCCCTCTCTCTCTCTCTCTCTCTCTCTCTCCCTCCTTCCATCCCCTCTTCTTTCCTCCTTCCCTCCCTCCTTACAGTCCTTCCTCCCTTCAACCCACCCTCCCTCTAACCCTTCCCCATCCATCTCCCCTCCCTCCCTCCCTCCCTCACCCCTGAACAGCCACTCTCTCACCATGGCCTCGTAAAGATTCACACACACACCCATAAAGACTTGTGCCAGTTTCCACCATCTGCTGGGTGACGCGCCCCGCAGAAACACCTACTGAGGGGACTTTTATTTTTGTTTTATTAGCCTTTTTTTTACAATTATTGTTTATTGTTGTTTTGCTTTTCATTATTGACTATTTACAATTATTGATTCGCAATGTTTTTTTTTCTGGCTCTTAATGAATCTTTTCTTTAACGAAACTTCCCATAACGAAACTTCCCATAACGAACCCTTCCCTTAACGAACCCTTCCCCTGAGTTACGAATAAGTAGATGACATTATCCAATAACTTATCGGGTTCCCGGCGTGAACAATGACCCCAAATATAACACTGCCAGATAGAATGTGTCGGAGGAGAGAAGGGTCCCTAACAGCTGTTGTTTGCTTACATTAGCCAGTTGAGAGGGGGGGGGGGGGCGCTCTCACCCTCGTCCACTCTGACTTTCTCCCCTGGAATCGCTTTATATAATTCCTTTTACGTTGATTACCACAACACGAGGGCGGCGAGGCATTTAAAGGGAGACTCAACTTTTACTTATACACTCAGCACTTAGATTTAAGTTGCCTTATAAAGTATTTCTATTAATTACAGTTCATTATTGGTCTCATCTCAACAGAAGATGATTTAGATCAATATTTAATGACACATGACACTGTTAACATCAGCTCTTACAGAAATAGTGTCATAATTATCACTTATTAATGTTATTCCTCTAAGGCAGTTAAATGGATGGTGGTTGTGTTTATCTGGCGGCAGTCTTTAACTAAACCCTCATTACTCTCTCTCTCTCTCTCTCTCTCTCTCTCTTATCATCATCACCGCCATCACCACTATCATCACCACTACAATCACCACTAGCATGAACAAGGCAATTAATATGTCCTGATAAATTCGTAAGTACAGGGCGATCTATTTCTCAACAGTTACTGAATGATGAACCAGTGTAATTATTAATCTCGTTACGCGCGTCAAGACCCTAGTTATTGAAGAACACTAATAACATAACGCCAAAGATCTTCAAAGCAATAACGACATACAGCACCAAACATCAGCAGAAAAAGGTAGTGATTTACGCCTGAATAACTTATTAGCAAAACGACTTAGCCATCATACAGACACGTGAGGTTGAAAGACGAGACCCAACTCTACAGCTGATCTAAATAATTCCACCACTGCCACACTATCTAATTATATCGGAGGATTAAATACACTTTCTATGTAATTATCATACGAGAGTAATCTATACACTGACACAATGGTATATCCTGGTAAAATTAAATAGCAAAAGGTCTACTATTATAATTCAAACGTGTTATAACCTTTACTGGATGTTGAATGATGTTGAATGTAGCCTTAAATCTTTATGTTATACCGCAAGGATGTTTTATACTACCCAAGAGGTTAGGATAGGATAGGATAGGTTAGGTTAGGTCCTTCCTTACCCAGTCAGGTAACACTTTACCCAGGAAAATATTCTAGGCATAATTTTGTTTTATTATGTCAACTCATCCTTGTTATTAAGTACCTAAGTATTTAAGGAACTTGATAATCATAATCTATCACTTTACATGAAAAACATTTATAAGTCTATTTTACTTAATTCTACTTAACCACATTTCCACTTATTGCGTTACTTTTCCCGACACCAAAACCCACGTTAAAAGCTACGCAATATCCTGACCATGTTGGTATTTCAGAACTTATAACCACATCTTTTGTTATTAATATATACCAAAGTGTACGACATTTAATATAATATAAACACACAAGTGGCAGAAACATCATACGTCCGCCAGGTCTGCTCTTCTGTGTTTACAAAGGTCGTGGGTGGAAACTGGGATATTAAAACACGTCGAGCGATCACAGGCGGAAAGTAGCTGTGATTTTGTTATTTTTTTCCCACACTCCAGTGATTTTTAGTTTGAGTAAAATAGGAAATTACGGTGTTGTGATTGAATAAGAAAAATGATAAACATTGTGAAGATATGAGCTAATTCTCTCTCTCTCTCTCTCTCTCTCAGCCCGCCTCCACCCCTACATAACACCTTAAACAATGGCTGCCTCGTATATGTTCGAAATATTAACTCACATAAAACTTGGTGTGAACATTCGCCAGCCATCAACATGGTCAATGGTCATATAACACACATCAACAATACAGAAGGGGAAGAGGGGCGTGTAGTTCCCCCCCCCCCCTCCGTGATGGCGTTATTGGTGTAGTGTTATTTGTGTTTTATATTAGTCTTGGCTGACATCATGGTGCTGGTCTAGGGAAATTGTCCTAAAGTGGGGAGATGGGGTGGGGGAGGTAGTGGGGTGGGGAGGTAGTGGGGTGGGGAGGTCGTGGTGTGGGGAGGTCGTGGTGTAGGGAGGTCGTGGTGTAGGGAGGTTCAGAGGACCAGTCTCCCGAAATTCACAGTGATACCTTTATGCAGAAGGAAAACCCATCCATTAGTAACCAATAATGCCCAGATAGAATACAAAAGCAGAGGCACCCTCCTGGGCCTGCATATATCCACGACAGGTTACTCCCATCATGTCCACACCAGGAAGGAAAAGGCAAGAAGAAAACTGAAAAAAACTATACCGCTTTAACGCGCTTCCTGAGGAAATAAAACTCCGCCTGGTGACATCATTTATCATACTGATAATAACTTACCCAGCAATACCTCTTCATACTATGAGCACCACTCAAGTATTAAAATTACAGGTGGTCCAAAATGAAACCGAGATTCGTCACAGGTGAAAGATACCCCTTCACCAGAACCACAGCCGAGATACATAGAGACCTGAGAATGAAACCCATCAACCAGCAGCTGCACACCCTGGCCAGCAGAGTCTGGCAAAAGATAGAACGATCAGAGCAAGAACTCCTTCAATGACTCCCACCAAACAAAGACAACCACCATACATGGTTCCCAATAAGTTAACAAATCTAAAAAGGTCCATTACCACCCCCGATCTATACGGCCAGGCAATAGAAAACCTCCCTAGACCAGCATCCGCCACTAGGGTCGGCGGAATATGAAATAAGGCCCTTAAAACACCCATATATGGGACAGGGTAGGTTGTCTAGTGCCTGTACCGACAGACAGTAACTAACCCATGACACAACCCTAACCTCTAATCTTCTCTCACCTCTTATTCATCTACAAAAAAAAATAATGTAGGAGCTAACCCAACCCAACCCATTAACTAGTCAACTCAGAAGGAAACAGTTATTAAAGAAGAAAATTGTGCACAGAGAAGAAAGAAGAAAGAAGAAGAAGAAGAATGGAGACAGAATAAATCAGTAATAAATAGGATAATAGAATAAAGGCAGAGGTTCCCAATTATATTATTTCTTGTAGAGGATAAGAGGAAGTAATTGGAGGACCAGGGAAGGATGCAAGAGGGAGAGAGGATAACGATAAACAGACACAGACAGACAGACAGAAATAAGAGAGAAAATGTCAGAAAATGAGAGAGAAAGAAGAGAGGGGGAGAGATGATAGAAATAAAATACAGTTAGAGAGAGAAGGGAAAGAAAGAAATGGAAATATGATAGACATAAGAGAGGAACAGAAATAAAAAAAAGAGTTTGAGATAAAGAGAAAAAACATATATTTAGAGAAATCGAGAGATAGAGAGAGCAAGAGAAAAAAATAGAAATATGAGAGATTGGGAGAAACAAATAAAAGAGAAATTAAGAGACAAAGAAAAGTAGAAGTTTGGAAGAGAGAGAAATAAGAGAGATAAGAGAGAGATAGAGACAGGCCGATTAATGAGAAACATAGGTAGACCCTGTTCCTTAATTCACACGTCACTGTCTCTCTCATGATGAATACAGATAGAACAAGTGAACGAGGAGAGAATTAGAAGGGAGAATAAACATGGTGTATAGCAGAGAGAGAGAATAATTCATGTCTTTGTTTCGCTTTGTTTTCTCATCGGTAGGAATCAGGGTGATGAGTGAAGAGGAGATGGGGAGGAGGAAAACGATGAGGAGGAGGAATGGAGGAAAATGGGGTACAGAAAGAGGAGGAGGAGGAGGGCAAGAAGGAGGAAGAGGAAGGGGAGGAGGAAGAGGGGTACATCCTTTAGATAAATTAGGTCGTATGTGTTACACCCCCTTTACCCATGGTGTCGACACAATACTCCCTCACATCGATCCTGATGCCTTTCTACAAAACTCACTGGTTTACACCAACCCAAACTGTAACTATTACTTTCCTGACTCCCCCGAGTTTAGTTCTAGTCTCCTACTACCTCATTCCTTCGCCTTGATTAGCCATAACATCAGCAGTATTCCCCTTCATCTAGATACCTTTCTAGATCAGTGTTTATCTTCTGCCCACAAATTTGATGTACTTGGATTCTGTGAGACCAAACTCACAAACGATATCGAAAATTTGTATAACATCCCTTATTATACTAGACACTGTCATCACGTCACGACACAGTGGTGGTGTCGCCCTATATGTTGATATCAAGTATAACACTTCTGTAAGAAATGATTTAAAGGTTCAGGAGGAGTTCATGGAGAGTGTTTTCACTGAATTACGTAACGACACACGAAATATCCCAGTAGGAGTAATCTACAGAAGACCCCACACTAATGTAAGGAACTTTCTTGATAAATTTTCGGAGCTTATTGTATGTATATTCTGTATGCTGTATTTATATTATGCTATGTATATTATGTATGTGCTCCATTTATGTATTATTTATTCAGCCTAGCTAGCAGCGTGTGGCAATGTAATTACCATGTCCCACATGCTTAATTAATGTGCCTGGCGACGCATGGAAGCTGCTAATGTATCACTTGCCATACGTCGTCTATAGAGCAGTTGACAAGCAGACAGGTTGGAGAGCACTACTCACTTTGTGTACATATCTCTTATCCAGTAAATCGAACCTACAAAATCTATACAGGTGTTTGTGTTCGCTCCTGTATATTGAACTTATTACCTAGAACATACATGGCGCAATGCGTACTTTTACTGGATAATTACGAGTGACAGTGCAAAGTTTGTGGAAAGCCGGCTTATGGACCCCTCGCCCTGTGTCAACCGCCGCCCGTCATCCCTCCTCGAAGAATTTAGCAACTTTGAGCAGTGTCAGTGACAGTGATTTTCTGTGAAGTGTTTAGTGCATTGTGTGTTTCGTGCCATTCATGTGTGACCTTGTTCTAAAGGATTCCCAAGGCATACGGCATGTTCTGGGCATTTGTGGGGAGTAGAGTTCAGTGCACCCTCCTCTGACCGCGTCCAGAGGGTAACTGGCGACTGACTGAGTCGCCGCCTCTCCCTCCACCCCGTCACAGCGTCGTCTCCACACCCCTTCACAGCTCGAGGAGACCACTCTCACTGCCCGCGCGCACACACATACATGTACTAACACTCACTGACCGCGGCGGCCCCCTTATATATATTTTATATATATAACCTACTTATCTGTGTATTTAATTAATTTTTTTTTGTCTGAAATCTTGTTGATACGGCGGGCTGACCGGTCAACACTGATTTAAGACACAGTACACAGATGAAGTAGTTATGTCTCATGCCTTACGTAGCCGTGGACCCAGCGTCTGGATGAGTCAGGCAGATGATAGCCCCGCAGAGATGGATGACCAGGCCGACCACGATGCTCCAGCTCCCACAACATCGCGCAGCCCTTCACCTCAATATTCAGCGTTGTCTCCAGAGATAATTGCTTTAATGAAGTTTATGAGAGATGAAAGGCGCGAGGATGAAGCTAACAGACGTGTGGCGGATGAACACAGAAGGCAAGCAGAGGCAGAGAGAGACCACCAACGGAGATTGGAAGACAGTGCACGGTTTGAAGCCTTGATATCTCGCCTCACTGTTAACCAAGCCCCTGGCTCTAACACTGCCTCGGTACTGACTGGTTCAGATACCTCATCAATGCTTCCTTCACGCCCCCCAGCCCCACCTAAAGCAGCAGCTCAAACACCGCCCATCTTGAAGCCTGATGTGAATTTCCAGACTTTTCGTGAATGGCGGCGACGGTGGACTGATTATTCTACAATGGTGGATCTCCAGAGTTTGTCACAGCCTAAACAACTCATCCAGCTGCGTATGTGCCTGTCCTTGGAAGTTCAGCGTGTCTTAGAACATACGTTGCAGGTACCTCCGACCTCTTCGCTGTCTGTAGAGGAGGTACTAGACGTTCTACAACGGCACATCAAAGGACAGCAGAATGAAGCTCTGCGCAGGAGGGAATTGTTTAGCTGCAGACAGATGGAGGGTGAGACCTTTGACGCCTTTTATGTACGTCTTAAGAGAGCCTCGGTAGAGGTTGATATATGTCTAGGCCACCACCAGCAGTGCGAGGAGACCCAGTTGAAGCAGGTGATCCTGATGGGTGTTAAGGACGAGGAACTTGTCCAACGCCTCACCTCCCTCGACTCTTCCTCTTCTCTCAAGGATGTGTTGACGATATGTCGCTCCTATGAGGCTGCCAGGTGTGCCACCTCTGCCATCCGAGCTACCCCTACAGCTGTACGCGCTGTGTCCCGGTACAAGAAGGACAAGAAGTCTGCTCCTACGCCTTCGCCCACCACGTCCACGCCCGGTTCATTTTGTAACAACTGTGGTAAGCAGCACGGAACACAGGTGTGTCCAGCTGCTGAATCTACCTGCAACAGTTGTGACCGTAAGGGCCACTGGTCACTCAAAGTACGGTGCCCAGCTAAACGCGTCCAGTGCAATGTGTGCGGTCGTCTGGGCCACTATGACAAGTGTTGCCCTACCAGCAAACCCAAGGGACAGCGTCGGCGGAAGCTTCAGCGCCCTTCTACCAGTGAGGGCCGCCCACAGTCGCCAAATCAGAGGCACGACGACCCTGGACAAAGCCCGACCCATATTAGGAGGGTGTACTCCTCGCATCCCAGGACCAAAGTACCCCAGTACATCAGCGTCATCGTGACCTACGGCGGTGTGTCATCCTGCCTTCAGATGTTGCCCGACACCGGCGCTGATGCTACAGTCATCGGTCCCCAGCATTTGCAATGCTTGGGGCTCTCTCCAAGTGATCTAGGACCGCCCCCCAAGGATCTCCGCTTTACGGCAGACGGTTCACAGATGACCCCGGCCCTAGGTTCACTCTATGCACATGTCACCTTTGGCAACAGGTCGTGTCAAGCCTGGATTGATGTGCATAATGGTGTCCCGACTCCTTTGCTGTCCTTCAGACATTGCCAAGAGTTGGCCATCATCTCCCAGGACTTCCCAACACCGATTCTCGAGGTAAAATACGCCAACAGGGTGCACGAAGAGAGCAGCAACTACCCTGCTGCCGCCCTACCCCTACCTAGTGACACCTCTCCTTCGGTAGTTGTCCCTGCTGCTTCAAGTCTCCACGCCTTGGCTCGCCTCCACGACAGTCACTGTGGAGCCGAGGCCACCAAACGGCGTGCAAGACAGACTGTGTTCCGGCCTGGCATCGACCCCGACATCTCCAATGCTGTCCAGGTGTGTAAGCCCCGCCACGTATTACAACCCAGCCAGCAGCAGGAACCCTTTATGAGTGACGACAACCCCACCCGCCCCTTTGAGTCTGTGTCGGCCGACTTTTTCTCTGTGTCAGGAAAGTCCTTCCTTGTTATCGTCGACCGTTTCTCTGGTTGGCCGGTTGTCATCAAGTGCGGTAATGACACGACGTCTGCCGCCACCATCAGCAAGTTCCCCCACTACTTCCGTGACGTGGGCGTTCCTGTACGCCTGCGAACCGACGGAGGGCCTCAGTTTACAAGCCGGGACTTTGCTGTGTTCCTCGACCGATGGGGAGTCCGGCATGTGTAGTCATCGCCCCATTACCCGCAGTCCAACGGCCACGCTGAGGCTGCTGTCAAATCCCTGAAGCACCTCATCCTTAAGGTGGCCCCTTCTGGGAACATTGACTTGCGAGGCCTTCGACCGGGGTCTTCTTGAACTCCGCAACACACCTAACTACACCGGACGCTCCCCTGCCCAGGTTTTGTGTCCCTGCTCACCCTCAATCCTTCTCCAAGGAGTGGCAGGCCAAGACAGAGGATTGTGATCGCCGAGCCGCCGAACGTGTTCAGGACGTCGTCGCCCGCTACAACGACCACGCCCGTTCTCTCCCCAGGTTGAGTGTCGGCACCCAAGTCCGTGTTCAGGACCCGACCTCCCTACGTTGGGACAAAGTAGGCGTAGTCATGGGTCTCGGCAGGTCACGGGACTACCAGGTGCGGTTACCCAGTGGTCGTGTGTGGTGGAGGAACCGCCGTTTTCTCCGCCCCGTAACAATGCCTTCTGCTGACCCCGCCACCAGTGTTGAGTCCCATACCCTTCCCAGTGATCTAGTCCCTCGACGCTCAGAACGGATCCAAAGGAAAAGGTCCGCTCAAGACTTTGCTATGAGCGTATAGGGGGGAGGGAGGTGTATGTATATTCAGTATGCTGTATTTATATTATGCTATGTATATTATGTATGTGCTCCATTTATGTATTATTTATTCAGCCTAGCTAGCAGCGTGTGGCAATGTAATTACCATGTCCCACATGCTTAATTAATGTGCCTGGCGACGAATGGAAGCTGCTAATGTATCACTTGCCATACGTCGTCTATAGAGCAGTTGACAAGCAGACAGGTTGGAGAGCACTACTCACTTTGTGTACATATCTCTTATCCAGTAAATCGAACCTACAAAATCTATACAGGTGTTTGTGTTCGCTCCTGTATATTGAACTTATTACCCAGAACATGAACACTTATCTCTACCATAAGTTCAGAGAGGAAACATTGCTACATTACAGGAGATGTCAACCTTGATCTATTAAAATCAGAAACCGACATCTCAGTATTAGACCTTCTTGCTACCTGCCATTCTAAACTCTTCTTCAACAATATAACCAAACCCACTAGAGTAACTGTCACCTCTGCCACTGTGATATATCATATCTGGACTAACAACACTCCTAACAATCTTGCAAGTGGAATTATTTTTAAGAATATCTCAGATCACTTCCCAGTTTTTGCCATGTATAAAACAGCCACCCGATCTGAAAGGTCAAGTAAACTTACAATACAATACAGAGACTACTGCGCCGACAACATGCTCCTGTTTGAAAACAACCAAATGAATGCTAACTCGGATCTTGTCTATGCCTCCGACAACCCTAACGTGATCTGCTGTAACTTCTCTTGCATCTTCAATGCTTGCTTTGATAAATGCTTCCCCCTCAAGACTAAGTTAGTAAAAACTGTATCTATCTCCAAACACTACAACACAAGTGAAATCAAGGCAATGATAAAAGAATAACACAAACTCCAAAGAAAATTGGCAAACATACCCATAATTTTTTTTTTTTTTAGTTTAACAAATTTATTGGCAGAGCTTGTAGTACAGTTTGCCTATTCTGAGTAATTCAGTCAGGTCTTGACACTGAGGGTGGTATCACTTCTCACTGTCACGCAGGACAGAGGTTCACACACAAAGAAATACATCATATTCATTAACAACTATAAATGTATAGAGGTCAGATTCATATGGGTAATGTTCACTGCCATGCAGGACAGAGGTTCGTACACAAAGAGTTGCATCATATTCATTGACAGTACATATACATATATGTAAACACACACACACACATATACATACATATACATATATACATATACATGTACATGTACATATACATGCACACACGCACACATACATACATATACGTCGGTCAGATTCATGTGGGTAATGTCACTTTCCACTGCCATACAGGACAGAGGTTCGTACACAAAGAATGCATCATATTCATTGACACTATATATAGGTCAGATTCATGTGGGTAATGCCACTGTTCACTGCCACGCAGGACAGAGGTTCGTACACAAAGAAGGAAATACATCACATTCACCAGCAGCATATATAGGTCAGTGGATCACATATAGTACATTGGAGTCATATTCTAATTGAAGACTAATCAGTGTGGGCTAGCAAATTTGGGATAAACAGCAAGAATGTCCTCAAGCACACCTGATTCAATTAAGTAATTACATAGTTCAAGATACAATAAGTCAGGTGGCCTGAAGTCTTTGACAGTGTCACATTCAATAATAGAGTGTTCAAGTGTATGCTTTAAAGGTTTATCACAAAGTTTACATGCTGAGTGTTCCGGTATGGGTACAGCGTTACTAACTTGCCAGATGTGTCTGTATCCTAGCCTAATTCTGGCCACGACTAAATCACATTGTCTGGTTCTGTCCTTATGCTGGCCATACCGGTACCTTTTGTTACAAAATTTGTCATATTTACTAATGCTACAACTGTCAGGTCTCTCTGCATTTCTCACTTCTTCTAGATCAGAGTTCATGATTCTGACTTGAATGTTTTTAATTACAGCATTGGACAGACCAAGGTCACGGTCAACATTTTCTTTCTTACATGCCTCATTGGCCAGTCTATCAGCACGGTCATGATACCTGATTCCAACATGGGACGGAATCCACACAAATTCGATACGAAAGTTGTTCTCATTGGCAGTTATCACATTCCTTTTAATATCACATGCAACTTTAGACATAGAGCCTGACGGGCTGTTCATTGATTTCAAAGCACTTTGAGAGTCACAAAATATCACCCCACCTCCATTTTCTTTGAGGTAGTCTGTAGCTAAGTAGATTCCAGTTAGTTCAGTTTGTGTTGTGCTGGCCCAGTTGTTCAGCCTTTGTTTGTTTGACACTATCATCTCTTTTTCTTTATATATTACAATTGCACAGCCTGTTCTACCTGTGTTTGTCTGCACAGAACCATCAGTAAAAGCATAACATTCACTTGATTTAATACTCTCTATGTGTCTGTTAATAGTTTCTAGTGTGACACATCTCACCACATCGGTGTTTAACATTAGCTTACTACCAACAGGAGTGTAATTAATAGGAACTGATATATCCAGCCAAGGAGGAATGGCATTAATAGGTTCGTCTGGGGTGATTGGGACATTCAGTTTCAAGAAATCTGCAACACTTTTATGAAGCCACGCCCCAAAGAGAGTCTTTTGTGGAAGGTTGGCGAGATGGTCGGGATTACTTAGATAGAACATCAACTCAGTTTGAGTTGTAGTTTGAGAACCATTGTTCTTCAAAACTTTGACACAAAACATGGTATTAAGTAGGGCTATCCTCTCAGATAGGAAGGGCAGTCTGAGCTCTTTCCTCATGTTTACAATTCTGGTTGATTTTGGGCAACCTAGGATGATGCGCATGGCTTCATTTTGCACTACCTCAAGGCTGTTGAGTTGTTTAGGCGGAATAGTCACAAGATGGAGAGCATGATAGTCAACTACAGAACGAATGAAGTGAAGATAGAAAGTACGAGCATAGGTGATGTTAATTCCATAGCCCTTGCCAACAAGGGTTCTGAGGGGTTTAATGCGCTGCATTAGTTTGTCACGAAGGTTGCTGACAAAGTTTGCATCATTCACACAAATTCCAAGATATTTATAGGAGCTACATAGTTCCAAGGGCATGCTGTTAATGTTATAGTCAAGAGGCAGAGGGTGAGCAGGACGAGGATTGAGGACCCTCGTCTTGTCAACAAATATTATGAGACCGCATTCAACAGTTCTCCGAGCAAATACATCCAGCAAGGCTTGGAGCCTGAGTTTGATTTGTGTCATAATGCAGATATCATCAGCATAGCATATTACGGCTTCGTTTGGCTGAACTGGAATGTCAGCAATAAGCTTGTGCATCAGTATATTAAAGAGTATAGGACTTAACACCACTCCCTGAGGCGTGCCCAGCTCAAATGATCTCATTCTGGTACTCTAACTCCCCTAAACAGAACACTGGCATACCTGTTGGACAGATAACCCTTTATCCATGTCAGGAGGTTACCTTGTATGCCAAAATTAGCTAGTTGCTCAAGTATAATGTCTCTATTAGCTACATCAAAGGCTGATTTAAGGTCTATGAAGGCTGTTTGTGTCTTATCTTTTGAGTGAACAAGATATTCTGCAAAGCATGTCTGTGTGCTACGCCCGGGCATGAACCCGTACAGATTAGGGGCGAGTTTGTCTTTGACTTGAAACATGAGACGGTTTAGAACAACTCTTTCAAGGACTTTACACATACAGGATGTAAGTGAAATTGGCCTGAAGTTTGGAGAATTAGCTTTAGGGATTGGAACTATGTTTCCATGAGTCCATGTCTTAGGCAGAATACCCTGTGTGAGGCTCATTTGATACAGGTCAAGCAGTGGATGGTTAGGGATCTCATTCAACAATCTCAGGGTGTTATAGGTTATGCCAACCTCACCAGGGGAGGATGACTCACCTTTCAATAGTGCTGTTGTTAGTTCGTGGTGCGTTATAGGAAACTGGTCGGTAAGGTCTGGTGAGGAACAGGCTATTTCAATATTGAAACCCCTGTTAATGTGTGAGGTGTTAAGATATTGTTGTATGTCAGGAGGCAGGGAAGTGATTCGTGACACACTAGACCATTGGTCTAATAGCATGTCAGCATATTCTGCAGGGCTGTGATGAAACTGGACTGGGGTGGGTGACTTGGTAATGGTTCTAATTTTGTTCCACATTTCTGCTAGAGTGGTTGTTCTATTAATCCCCTGTAAGAATTGTTCCCAATAGGTGTTTCTCACCTGACCTTTGAGTTCACGAAATTCTCTGTTAGCTTTGAGGAATGCCAAAAGGTTATCACTAGTTTTATTTTGCTTATAAGTGTTGGCAAGCTGTTTTACATTCTCTCCTTCTTTGGTGAGGATGGGGTCATGTGTCCACAGAGGTGGTTTAGTGCTGCCCCCCTTCCTCCTTGACTTGACCCAGGTGGTGTAATATGTGGTAATGACATTTACAAGATCACAGCAAAATTCATCCACTGACCCAGGTGTATATCCAGCATACCATCTGTGGATGTAGGCCTTGAAGTGCAGTTTAAGATTATCTGGGATATTAATTCTGAGCTTAGGATGGGGTTCACACTTGACATCAGCAACAGTGTATTCAGTAAGTATTGCATAATGATCACTGACTAGGTGGTCTGAGATGACCTTAGCCTTGACATTACTGTCTACTCGGTTATACCCAATCTCATAATCAAGTCTGCCCCCCATCAGATGTGTCACTTTGTCTGTGTCGTATACAGTGATATTATGATTATTGATGTAATTCACGAACACCCTCCCATTAGAGTTACGCTGGACATCACCGAGGACAGTGTGACGAGAGTTAAAGTCACCCATACACAGCATAGCATTGTTACCTGATGGCTTTGGTAACACGTCCGCTCGCAGTTCATTACACCGAACATAGATGTTATACAGCGAAAATTGACTGTTTGCTGTCTTTACTGTAAATTGTTGATAGTGAATACTTTCATCATTGTGAGTTTTAATCCATTTACAGACCAGACCATTCTTTACATAAGTGAGCAAGCCACTTCCTGCTCCACTATTATATGCTGTAAACCCAGCTATCCTGGGTGCAACTTTCTTCTGGGTGCTGGACGTGTAAGGTTCTTGAAAGCCAATTACATCAATGTCAAAAACTTTAACAAACCATTGTAGATCATTAATTCTGCGATTAACACTCCGGATGTTCCATGAAATGAACCTAAGCGTTCGTGTTACTTTTCCCACCTTGAATTTAACGTAGAGAGTCGCACGCTGGCTTCATAGATCAGCCTGACCAATAAGCTGACCCTTCCAATTTCTGTACCTCTGGATTTCCTGATAATGTTCTTCACAGCCCTTATTCCAGTAGGATTTTTATACGCGGGTTGCTTCATCAGTCCCGCGAGTTCCTTCTCCGTAAACAATGGAAAACTTACAGGGTCATGAACAGTCTGCAGACCTGGGACTATTGTAGAGACCAGTCTGGGGCTCATTCTCCCCATCACTATCGGTCTCGCTCTGGCTGCTCACCCTCAAGTTGGCATCATTATGAGAGGAGGCACCAGCTCCTTCAGAAGCTCCACTAACACTATCCCATAACTTTCGGTGATGCTTACCAAAGTATCAGAAATAGAGTAACTCAAGCAGTTAGAAATGCCAGACGTAACTATTCTACAAATAAGCTCCAGTCAGCATCAGGCAACAGAAAGAAAACCTGGAGTATCACCAATTTTATTCATAATAGGAACACTCAACCCACGGCCCCCCACTTATCTTCCTTGAGATAAATGTACAGTATATACCAGGTGTCACTAAGAGGTCAGACTCTCAATTGCCTCAGGCATGTTAATATTTTTATTATTATCGACTCTATATTTGTAATTTTCTGGCTAAATATACTGTTTCAATATCAAAGGGATGGAGGGAGAGAAGAGACGAGGGAGGAGGAAGTGGAGGTGGAAGGGATGACAGGGAGATAAGGGAGAGAAAGATAAATGGGGGTGAGGGATAAGGAAGAGGAGTGAGAGGGGAGGATAAATAGAAAGGGAGGAAATGAAACTGGAAGAGATAGAGAGAGAAGGGGAGAGAAGGAAAAAAAGAAAAAAAAGAAAAAATTAAATATAAAGATACAAATGTGTGTGTGTGTGTGTGTGTGTGTGTGTGTGTGTGATCCCCCTCCTGGTGTGTGTAATATTATCCTTGTAAACGGCAACATTAGTTTTTATTATGGAGTGAGAAGAAGGGAGGAGGGGGAGGAGGAAGGGAAGAGGGGGAGAAAGGGGAAGAGCGGAAGGGAGAATAGGGGATGGGAAGGGGAAGAAAAGAGTAGGAAGGAGAGGGGACGAAAAAAGTAGGAAGGAGGAGGTAGAAAGGGGAAGGAACGAAGGTGAGGAGGAGGAAGGAAGATGAGGGACAGGAGGATGGAAGTGTGGCGTCATTAGTGGTTCTTATAATGTCTCTCGGCGTCAACTAGTATGGCTCGTCCCATATTACTTTGAGCACCATTATTGTTATATGGTGTGTGTGTGTGTGTGTGTGTGTGTGTGTTTGCGTGTGTGTGTGTGTGTTTGCGTGTGTGTGTGTGTGTCTGTGTGTGTGTGCGTGCGTGCGTGTGTGTGTGCGTGTGTTGTGCGTGCGTGTGTGTGTTTGCGTGCGTGCGTACGTGCGTGTGTATGTGTGTGTGTCTTTGCGTGCGTGTGTGTGTGCGCGTGCGTGTGTGTGTGCGTGCGCGCGCGTCCTGGAAGAAAACCCGCCCTTATGGCAAGAGCTGTCTAGGTATAACATCGACATAGCAGCCATTGGTGAGTCCCAGCTCCCAGACGAGGGTCAACTCACAGAACGGGGGTCTGGCTATACCTTCTTCTGGAAGGGTAAGCATTTATGGAGTTGGCTTTGCCATTCGCTGATCCATTCTACACAGGCTAACTGAAATGCCTGTATGTATCAACGAGCGCCTCATGACGTTCCGAGTCCCCCTGAAGCACTCACGTCATGCCTTCTTCATCAGTGCATACGCTCAAACACTGGATGCAGAACGCCTTTTACGCCGACCTTGACAGAGTGCTAACCTCTATCCCCAGAGAAGATAAGGTTGTGCTTCTTGGTGACTTCAATGCCAGATTTGGCAGTGATGCTGACATGGCAGGGAACCATAGGGAGAAACGGAGTTGGCAAATGTAATCCCAACGGCCTACTCCTCCTCAGCAAGCGTGCTGCACACAACCTCACTATCACCAATACCTTGTTTAGGCAGACCGTCAAGTTTAGGGGTTCTTGGCCACACCCACGAACCAAACACTGGCATCTCATTGACTACATCATTGTCAGAGAAATAAATCGACGAGGTGTCCTCATCACCCGAGCCATGCGTGGTTCAGACCACTGAGATAAAGATCATCGGCTCGTCAGAGCCAAACTCTCCCTTCACGTCGCCCCAAAACGGCATAGGTAACAAGCCTCCAGAAGAAGCTTTAACAGCAAGTGACTGGAGGATCCAGAGGTAGCAATCTCTCTCTCTCTCTCTCTCTCTCTCTCTCTCTCTCTCTCTTTAATGTGAGAATTTTAAAGGAGAACTCTAAGCTGGGTATTATTGTTTTTTTTCAACTCGCGTTCTAAACGATACGAGAAAAATATTATCCCTCAATAATCATGAAAAATAACATCGAAAAAAACACCAATGTCAATTTTCTTTCCCAGAGATAAGTGAAGGTCGTACAACGTCCTCCAGGAGAAATTTACCCGTCAAGTCAAATTATCTTTCTGAAGAGGTATGATTCTGCATTCGGGCCTTTATCGACTATTTTTAATGACCGTATACAACTTTCATCTGGCAGGAAGCGTGTGTAGTGTCAGTGTATCATTGGTGTCAGACTGTGAAACACTGGTAACATAAATATCATAGAGGGAACACGAACAGGTGAACAAGTTTATCGGTGTAAGCTCCTCGTACCGCAGGTAGTGGAGGAAGAGACTAGAATTGTGTAATCTTTCTCTTGTTCCCTCTATGATACCAGAGTGTTTCACAAGCTAACTTTTGCTTCTCCAAGTGCGGAAATTATCAAAGATCAACATAGAATAGTTATTATCCCTGACGATATTAGAATGTAAATACGATGGTTAAATACTAAAGAACTGTAGTGCCTCAGTGTCCGTCCGCCAACCAATCAGCTGCCTTGTTTCAAACTGACACTAGTTCTTAGTTGTAAAGTTGGAGAGAACAGACTATATAAAATTATAATTTAATTTTATTCACAAATACGACTAAAACACAAGAAAATAAGAGAAATTCTACCAAGAGGCAATAATCTTCAACTTTTAAACTGTATCAAGAATAGACCCGGAGTCTCAATCTATCCCACGACGGCATTCAACCCCATAAAAGTGCGACCTCTGCATTTGATCAGAAAGAAGTTTAAATTAGGACAAATTGAATGGGGCTGTCACCTTAATGAAGTCGAAAATAACCTGCCATAAGCGCGGAATGTCATCACCGTAACTCTCGACACTCAGAAAGTAAATCTTTTAAGTACTTCACTTTGCATACTCGCTGGAAGGTGGACGTTGACGACTGTCTTTACTGCCCGCCACCACACGGAGACAAAAACATGAATTTTAACTTAAAGATATTATGTGCGCTCTCTCTCTCTCTCTCTCTCTCTCTCTCTTATTCAAATGTATTAAAATTGTGATGTGAATTTTTAATGTGGTGATGAAATTGGACACTCTATCTATCTATCTATCTCAGAAATATCTTGGGGCAGTTCATTGGTGAGGAAGAGGAGGAGGAGGAAGAGGGAGTCTGAAGGGCTGGCTGGCAGTCTCCTCCCAGCCAGCCTGACCTACACACTACCATTGACCACCCACCCGCTGTGATTAATGTTCGCCTTACCACCACACCCTCTCACCTCCCCCTCGGTAATGGTCCTGGCCAGCTATTTCCCACGGCCATCCCCTTACATATACACCACCTATATAATATTTTCTCCATATATTCATGTGTATAGGAATATATTCATATGTATATACTCATGTACTACATATATCATCGGTGGATTTAAAGGACCCGTGTTTTAGGGGAATTTTAGGATCCCTGTCTTCATCCTGTCGAAATAGCCACTTATTTTAGGGAGGAAAAATGGGGTCAAAACACAGACGACGATCAGGGGTCAATGATGCTTTCGGGTAGTGGAGCCTCAGGCAGTACAGGTCCTTCTATTGGCCGTCGGGGAGGAAGCTTTCATTAGAGAGTCAGGGGAGGTTCAAGGGGGGGGGGGGGGTCAGTGGGATTCAGGGGGATTCAGTGGGATTCAGGCGGGGTTCAGTGGGTTACAAGAGGGCTCAGGGTGATATGAGGGGATTCAGTGGGGTTTAGGGGGTTCAAGGTATAGGTCCAGGGAGAGTTTAAGGGAGTTTTCAGGGCAGGTTCATTGGAGGGTTCAAAGGAGGATAATTACTGTCTTTATTCGAGCGTTAGATTGTATCGTTTATTGTCGTTATTCATTAACATTCATTTATCAATTACTATCTTTACTATGCATTAAGTATAGGAAGGTTTAATACATTATCTTTAAATATATTCAACACAATTTCCCGGTATTTCTCAGCATTTCCTGGTATTTTTCGATATTTCTCATTTCTCGGTATCTTCCGGTATTTCTCGACATTTCCCGGTATTTCTCAGCATTTCTCGGTATTTCCTGGTATTTCTCAGCACATCTCGGCATTTCCCGGTATTTCTCGGTATTTCCCGGTATTTCTCGGCATTCATAGTTACGTCATGACTTCTTGCCTCTCGCCTCTCACTTCCTACCTATCACCTCTCGTCTCTTACCTCTCACCTCACGCTTCTTGCCTCTCACCTCTCGCCTCACGCTTCTCACCTCTTACCTCTCACCTCTCACGCTTCTTACCTCTCGCCTCACGCTTCTCACCTCTTACCTCTTACCTCTCACGCTTCTTACCTCTCACCTCATACCTCACGCTTCTCACCTCTTACCTCTCACGCTTCTTACCTCTCACCTCTCACGCTTCTTACCTCTCACCTCATACCTCACGCTTCTCACCTCTTACCTCTCACCTCATACCTCACGCTTCTCACCTCTCACCTCTCACCTCACGCTTCTTGCCTCTCACCTCTCGCCTCATACCTCACGCTTCTCACCTCTCACCTCTCACGCTTCTTACCTCTCACCTCTCACTTCTTACCTCTCACCTCTCACCTCACGCTTCTTGCCTCTCACCTCTCGCCTCACGCTTCTCACCTCTCACCTCTTACCTCTCACCTCTCGCCTGGGTTTAGGCAGGTGAGAGAGGTTAACATCAGTGAGGGAGACGCCAGCCTACTCTACATTGTATCGGTTGAGTGATTCACGCAAACTGTACACACACACACACACACACACACACGTATATGTATACCAACACAATCGGAGACACATGTACACACTATATAGACATATGTACGCGCACACATATAAACAAAGGCAGACTCACTCATGTACATATATAATATACAACACACACACACTACTAAATATAGTGTTAGTTAACTGGATGACGTAATATAATCCCGTCACATAAGCCAAGCTGGGTTAAGTCAGGTCACGCTACAGTACAAGCGGCTTATGACGTCACTCCCCCACGTGAATATAATATAAACTACTTAGATAAAAATGAAAAAAAAAATATATATACAACTTTGAGAGAAAATGTTAATAGGGTTGTGATGTTGATATTCCAGGGTTGTGATGTTGATATTCCAGGGTTGTGATGTTGATATTCCAGGGTTGTGATGTTGATATTCCAGGGTTGTGATGTTGATATTCCAGGGTTGTGATGTTGATATTCCAGGGTTGTGATGTTGATATTCCAGGGTTGTGATGTTGATATTCCAGGGTTATGATGTTGATGTTCCAGGGTTGTGATACCGATAGTTCAGAGTTGTAATTTAGGTTGGGTTAGATTAGGTTAGGGAGGTGGAGTTGTTGGGCAAAGGGGGGGGGGGCAAGGGATAGGAGAAAGGGTGGGGTAGGGAGTAGGTGGTAAGGGGAGGGGGGTAGGATGTTAGTTGGTAGGTGTAAAGGGGCAAAGGGTAGAAGCAAAGGGGTGATAGGGAGTAGCAAAAGTTATTAAGGGGCAAGAATAGAGTGGGGAGGTGGGTTGAGAAAGTAGTGGGGGAAGGGGTTGGGGTGAGGGTATGGGTGATGGGTAGGGAATAGGTGGTGAGGGGAAGGAGGAGGGGGAATTAGGGAAGGGAGACAGTGAGGGGGAGGAGAAGTGGTGGAGAAGGGTTTGGGGAGAAGCAACAAAACAGGGGCTGAGGTAGAGTGAAGGAAAGGAGGAGGTGGGGTGGGGGGGGGGACTCCAGGAACTACAACTGAGATGAATATTCCGTCCACGTGTCACTGTGTACAGGTTTATAAATACAAAAATAAAAATAAAATGATAATAAAATGCACATTCGGATTTCAAAGGGTTTGGAAAAAATAGGTAGGTAAGGAAAGAGAGATACGAGGCAGTGCTGCCGTTTCATACATTTTTTCTCTGCTCTGTGGCGTAAAATTGAGCGGGAACTTTAACATTCCGAATAGCAGACCGCCACTCTGCAGCAGTG
Organism: Homarus gammarus; assembly: GCA_958450375.1. NCBI lineage: Eukaryota > Metazoa > Arthropoda > Malacostraca > Decapoda > Nephropidae > Homarus > Homarus gammarus. The sequence goes on from CAUDMG010000295.1 coordinate 75,833, forward strand.
CGGAAAATAATACAATATTGTTGTTTTACACATAATATAAATATAAGAGTGAAAGGTAGAGGTTTGGCGCACAAGACCTCAAGACTACACCTCATAGGTGGTGATGACAATAAATCCTGGCCCCAGCACAGCTCATGATGACCAGCGTGACCACGTGGACTTCTGGCAGACCATGACACAGCATTAATACAGCTGACCATTTTGTACACTGACTGATTAAAATGATACATGAAGCGGGAGGAAGTGAACGAGGTAACGACCATCATTGACCCAGAAGACAGTACCAATTATCTGCCCACTGAACAAAGGAGCAGATATACACAGGCTCCTCCCGTCACCAGAGGACAGGGACCCAAGACGTGAGGACAATGACTGACAACACCTTGTAAGGAAATGAAAAACAAAACGCGGTAATGTCACCTTTGCCCCGGCTCGAGTATTTCTTCTAATAACCTCCAAGACCAAGATAATGAATGGCGTAGTATTGTAAACACTGTCATCACACAACGCCTGAAACAACAGTGAAATCCAGAATATTTCATTAAGGAACTCGCCACACTGACCAATGTATAATGGTGATCTTTATTCCACAGTGTCGCCAAAATTTACGCTAACTATCCTGTCATTACCAAACTCAAACGTTGATGTTGAACAAATATTACTAAAAGTTAATCTTATTAAAACGAAGACCAGAGACACACTCTCGAGTACTACCATAGCATTACTAATCACTGTATTATGAACTGACATAAAGCAAAGGGAGTTGTGTAAATTTCAAACCTAGCGAAGTCTTGATAAATTGGTTAAATAATATTGTATGTATATTATGTATGCTGGATTATATATTATGTATGTATATTATGTATGTGCTCCATTTATGTATTATTTATTCAGCCTAGCTAGCAGCGTGTGGCAATGTTATTACCATATCCCACATGCTTAATTAATGTGCCTGGCGACGTATGGAAGCTGCTAATGTATCACTTGCCATACGTCGTCTATAGCAGTTGACCGGGAGCCTAGCCAGGGAGACCGCTGCTCTCCTTTGTGTACATACTCTTATCCAGTAAACCGAACCTACAAAACTATACAGGTGTTTGTGTTCTCTCCTGTATATAGAGCTTATTATTCAGAACCTAACATGGCGCAGTGATCCGATCTTACTGGATAATTACGAGTGATAGTGCAAAGTTTGTGGAAAGCCGGCTATGGACTCTCGCTTGGGTCAACTCCCGCGCGTCACCTCTCCTCGAAGAATTTCAGCAACTTTGAGCAGTGTCAGTGACAGTGATTTTCTGTGAAGTGTTTAGTGCATTGTGTGTTTCGTGCCATTCATGTGTGACCTTGTTCTAAAGGATTCCCAAGGTATACGGCACGTTCTGGGCATTTGTAAGGAGTAGAGTTCAGTGCACCCGTCTCTGACCGCGTCCTGAGGGTAACTGGACTGACTGGGAGTCGCCGCGCCTCTCCCTCCACCCCCTCACAGCGCCGCCTCCACCCCCCCTCACAGCTGGGGCGAGACGCTCTACCCACCCGGGACACGCACATACATGTACTAACACTCGCTGACCGCGCGGCTTTTTTATATATATTTTATATATATAACCTACTTATCTGTGTATTTAATTAATTTTTTGTCTGAAACCTTGTTGATACGACGGGCTGACCGGTCAACACTGATTTAAGACATAGTACACAGATGAAGTAGTTATGTCTCATGCCTTACGTAGCCGTGGACCCAGCGTCTGGATGAGTCAGGCGGGTGATAGCCCCGCAGAGATGGATGACCAGGCCGGCCACGACGCTCCAGCCCCCACATCGCGCAGTCCCTCACCTCAATATTCAGCGTTGTCTCCAGAGATAATTGCTTTACTGAAGTTTATGAGAGATGAGAAACGCGAGGATGAAGCCCACAGACGTTTGGCGGATGAGCACAGAAGGCAAGCAGAGGCAGAACGAGACCACCAACGGAGATTGGAAGACAGTGAACGGTTTGAAGCCTTGATATCTCGCCTCACTGTTAACCAAGCCCCTGGCTCTAACACTGCCTCGGTACTGACTGGTTCAGATACCTCATCCATGCTTCCTTCACACCCCCCAGCCCCACCTAAAGCAGCAGCTCAAACACCGCCCATCTTGAAGCCTGATGTGAATTTCCAGACTTTTCGTGAATGGCGGCGACGGTGGACTGATTATTCTACAATGGTGGATCTCCAGAGTTTGTCACAGCCTAAACAACTCATCCAGCTGCGTATGTGCCTGTCCTTGGAAATTCAGCGTGTCTTGGAACATACGTTGCAGGTACCCCCAACCTCTTCGCTGTCTGTAGAGGAGGTACTGGACGTTCTACAACGGCACATCAAAGGACAGCAGAATGAAGCTCTGCGCAGGAGGGAATTGTTTAGCTGCAGACAGATGGAGGGTGAGTCTTTTGATGCCTTTTACGTACGTCTTAAGAGAGCCTCGGAAGAGGTAGATATATGTCCAGGCCACCACCAGCAGTGCGAGGAGACCCAGTTGAAGCAGGTGATCCTGATGGGTGTTAAGGACGAGGAACTTGTCCAACGCCTCACCTCCCTCGACTCTTCCTCTTCTCTTAAGGATGTGTTGACGATATGTCGCTCCTATGAGGCTGCCAGGTGTGCCACCTCTGCCATCCGTGCTCCCCCTACAGCTGTACGCGCTGTGTCCCGGTACAAGAAGGACAAGAAGTCTGTTCCTACGCCTTCGCCCACCACGTCCACGCCCGGTTTATTTTGCAACAACTGTGGTAAGCAGCACGGAACACAGGTGTGTCCAGCTGCTCAGTCTACCTGCAACAGTTGTGACCGTAAGGGCCACTGGTCACTCACAGTACGGTGCCCAGCCAAACGCGTCCAGTGCAATGTGTGTGGTCGTCTGGGCCACTATGACAAGTGTTGCCCTTCCAACATACCCAAGGGACCGCGTCGGCGGAAGCTTCAGCCCCCTTCCACCAGAGAGGGCCGCCCACAGTCTTCCAATCAGAGGTACGACGACTCTTGACAACGCTCGAGCCACATTAGGAATGTGTGCTCCCCCCAGCGTCCCAGGACCAAAGTCCCCCAGTACATCAGTGTCATTGTGACCTACCGCAGTGCTTCATCCCGTCTTCAGATGTTGCCCGACACCGGCGCTGATGCTACAGTCATCGGTCCCCAGCATTTGCAATGCTTGGGGCTCTCTCCAAGTGATCTAGGACCGCCCCCCAAGGATCTCCGCTTTATGGCAGATGGTTCACAGATGACCCCGGCCCTGGGTTCACTCCAAGCACAAGTCACCTTTGGCAACAGGTCGTGTCAAGCCTGGATTGATGTGCATAATGGTGTCCAGACTCCTTTGCTGTCCTACAGACATTGTCAGGAGTTGGCCATCATCTCCCAGGACTTCCCCAAACCTATTCTTGAGGTAAAACACGCCAACAGGGTGCAAAAAGGGAGCAGCAACGACCCTGCTGCCGCCCTACCCCTGCCTCTTGCCAGTGACACCTCTCCTTCGGATGCTCGGAAGTACTTCCTGAAGGAATTCAGCGACGTTCTGGTGACCAAGTCCGCTCTGGAATCCAAGCCTCTCAAGAAGATGGCAGGTCCCCCCATGAGGATCCACCTGAGGGACGACGCGAAGCCATTCGCTATTTACACCCCTCGACTGGTTCCCCTGGCCTTCCGCGAGGCGGTCAAAAACGAGCTGGACTCCATGGTCGCCCAAGAAATTATTGTACCAACCGGCGATGACCCGTCTCCATGGTGTCACCCGATGGTTGTCGTCGCAAAACCTAAAGGTGGTGTTCGGATCACCACTGACCTTTCCAAGCTCAACAACCAGGTGTCTCGTCCTGCGCACCCTTCTCCCACGCCCTTTGCAGCTATACGCAGCGTGAACCCGAAGGCGCGCTTCTTCACGACGATGGACGCCCTGTGTGGATACTGGCAGATAGAGCTTGCCGAAGAAGACCGACCACTCACAACTTTCATCACCCCGCATGGACGTTACAGTTATTGCCGTGGCCCCATGGGATTCGCCGCTACAGGAGACGCTTTCTGTCTTCGAGGTGATATGGCTCTACAAGGTCTGGCAAACTGCGTGAAAGTGGTCGACGACATACTCGTGTACGACGAGGATTATATGGATCACCTCTGCCGTATCTACGAGGTACTCAACAGGTGCCGGAAGCACGGCATTACCCTAAATGCCGACAAGTTTGTTCTGGCCAGCTCTTCAGTTGACTTTTGTGGGTACACCCTCTCAGGGAATGGTATCGCAGCTGACCCGGAAAAGGTCCGCGCCATTACGGATTTTCCCACCCCTGCTAACCTGACCGACTTGAGGTCCTTCATCGGTCTCGTCAACCAGTTAGCAGAGTTTTCGTCGGACATCTCCGCAGCTGCTCAACCACTTCGCCCCCTGATGAGCCCCAAGAGGACATTCCTGTGGACCCCCGACCACGACAAGGCCTTCCAGCAAGTGAAACAGGCCCTGTCTCGTCCACCTGTCCTCGCCACGTTCGACCCAGCCTTGCCGACAGTTCTGCAGACAGATGCCTCACGCTTGTATGGCGTGGGATACGCCCTACTGCAGGATCATGGTGGAGGGCAGTTCCGGCTCGTCCAGTGTGGCTCGCGTTTCCTCTCTGACACTGAGACGCGCTACGCCACTATTGAGTTGGAGCTGTTGGCTGTGGTTTGGGCGATGTCCAAGTGCAGGTTTTACCTCAGAGGCCTGCAACACTTTCACCTAGTGACCGACCATCGCCCGCTTGTCCCGATCCTCAACCACTACACGCTAGACGCCGTTGAGAACCCTCGCCTCCAGCGTCTGAAAGAGAAGCTCTCGGCGTACATCTTCACTGCAGTGTGGCGTGCTGGCAAGGAGCTCTGCATCCCTGATGCCTTATCCCGCTCCCCTGTCAGCCGCCCTACTCCAGAAGACCATGTACTCGACGCCGACCTCGCTCTTTCCGTCAGGACTGTGGTCACTCTCCATGCCGTCCAATCCCTTCGTTCGGACCTGTCACCAGATGACGACAAGGCAATGGAGGACCTTCGAACAGCGGCCCGAGATGACCCTTCCTACGTCCGACTTGTCGAGTGTGTGAGGAATGGATTTCCTAGCAACCGCTACGATCTTCACAACACCCTGCTCCCGTATTGGAAACTCCGCGATGAACTCTACTGCGACGGAGACCTTGTTCTGTACGGAGCACGTGTAGTTGTCCCTGCTGCATCACGTCCCCACGCCTTGGCCCGCCTTCACGACAGTCACCGTGGAGCTGAGGCCACCAAACGACGTGCACGACAGACTGTGTTCTGGCCCGGCATCAACTCCGACATCTCCAACGTTGTCCGTGCGTGTGAGCCCTGCCAAGTATTACAACCCAGCCAGCAGCAGGAACCCTTCATGAGTGACGACAACCCCACCCGCCCCTTTGAGTCTGTGTCGGCCGACTTTTTCTGTGTGTCAGGAAAGTCCTTCCTCGTTATCGTCGACCGTCTCTCTGGTTGGCCGGTTGTCATCAAGTGCGGTAATGACACGACGTCTGCCGCCACCATCAGCAAGTTCCGCCACTACTTCCGTGACGTGGGCGTTCCTGTACGCCTGCGAACCGACGGAGGGCCTCAGTTCACAAGCCGGGACTTTGCTGCGTTCCTTGACCGATGGGGAGTCCGGCATGTGTTGTCATCGCCCCATTACCCGCAGTCCAACGGCCACGCTGAGGCTGCTGTCAAATCCCTGAAGCACCTCATCCTTAAGGTGGCCCCTTCTGGGAACATTGACTGCGAGGCCTTCGACAGGGGTCTTCTTGAACTCCGCAACACACCTAACTACACCGGACGCTCCCCTGCCCAGGTTTTGTATGGACGCCCCCTTCGTTCTTGTGTCCCTGCTCACCCTCAATCCTTCTCCAAGGAGTGGCAGGCCAAGACAGAGGATTGTGATCGCCGAGCCGCCGAACGTGTTCAGGACGTCGTCGCCCGCTACAATGACCACGCCCGTTCTCTCCCCAGGTTGAGTGTCGGCACCCAAGTCCGTGTTCAGGACCCGACCTCCCTACGTTGGGACAAAGTAGGCGTAGTTATGGGTCTCGGCAGGTCACGGGACTACCAGGTGCGGTTACCCAGTGGTCGTGTGTGGTGGAGGAACCGCCGTTTTCTCCGCCCCGTAACAATGCCTTCTGCTGGCCCCCCCACCAGTGTTGAGTCCCATACCCTTCCCAGTGATGAAGTCCCTCGACGCTCAGAACGGATCCAAAAGAAAAGGTCCGCTCAAGACTTTGCTATGAGCGTATAGGGGGGAGGGAGGTGTATGTATATTATGTATGCTGGATTATATATTATGTATGTATATTATGTATGTGCTCCATTTATGTATTATTTATTCAGCCTAGCTAGCAGCGTGTGGCAATGTTATTACCATATCCCACATGCTTAATTAATGTGCCTGGCGACGTATGGAAGCTGCTAATGTATCACTTGCCATACGTCGTCTATAGCAGTTGACAAGGAGCCTAGCCAGGGAGACCGCTGCTCTCCTTTGTGTACATACTCTTATCCAGTAAACCGAACCTACAAAACTATACAGGTGTTTGTGTTCTCTCCTGTATATAGAGCTTATTATTCAGAACCTAACAAATATTAATGTTAATTTGCAGTGCTGCGTTTCAGTAACAATAAGATTGAACATATTTAATGTGTGTCTTTCATTGCAGACTTGTTTATAATTCTAAAATTAGCTAAACACAATTTTTGTTTCAATTCCACCGATTTCCGTGTCTAGTAAAATAATTTGCTTCCCCTAAAATAACTATTTATCTCAAACACGAAACACAACAAATATACAGTGTGTTTTGAGGAGCGAACGACGTGACCGGGCAGTTACCGGGATGTAGACGATATGAGTCCAAAACAAAGTGATAGAAAACGCAGTGAGGCAGTGTCAGAATTATTAATACTCCTGAACTAAGAACCATGTTATAATAAACTGTTCACATAACACAGCTGTGAACACTAAACACGGTAGTACTGTATAAGGGACAGTTAGGTGTGGCCTGTAGATTTAGGGGAAATAAAATACTTGTTAATGGGGAAGATGAAAAAAATTATTTAAATGTGATTAAAATCTGTTGTTATTCGATAATAATAATATTAATGGTTCACGATGAAAAGAAATTATCACTTTGTTCAAGAGATCATGACGATAACCCGCACCAACACTTTACGGCGTTGTATGTTGTAAAATATGGCCATCATTAAAATACCTGGTACTTGTATAGTCTTCCTACTATTGGCCACATTTCTCCTCCACTCAGCTTCCCTCCTCTATCTCTTGCTGCCACGTCATGACACGGCCTCTTCATCATCACTATTGTCGCTTCACTGCTCACCCACAAACTCCGGAAATTACACAATAATACTGTGGCTGCCAAGGTAATCCTACGTGCTCAGGGACACGTGGACACTGGCACTTGCACTGCGTCTGGGATTTGCATAATGCAGAAAATATCTAATAAGGATATGAAACTCTCCTGTATAACCATTATTTTTAAAGAGACGCCAATGAGAGATCGTGGGTGGTGTCCCCTGTTGACAGAACGTCCAACTTACCAGAGAAAACGTGTTTGTATGAGGGTAGACTATATTATTTATTGCACTACTTTTTTTTTTTAGCATCAAAGACAAGATACTTATAATAATCATAGAAAAATTAGAGTATAAAATAATTTACTTGGACTAAATTAACTTTATAAACCACTAATAAAGAAGATATTGACAGGTGCTTTATGAAAACTTACAATATAAGTAACGACTGAGTATTAAACGGAAATATTTAATGTTTTATATTTTATTCTTTAGCGCTAAAAATACAGTACCTTCAGAGCATAAATGTCAATAAATTTTCTTATAAATAATAAGGAAAAACAACAATATTAAACGTTTATCTAAGCATAGAGCTTATCTAACGCTTTAAGCTTTGTTTATAAATGTTTTCCCGCCTAACGCAACATCGTCCATCGAGGCGGTGAACATGGAAAATATTTGTTTATAGATTTAGTAAAGAGATGACATATACGGGGTGAGTATGAATATTATTTCAATTCATATTTTGTATTCGATATTCCATTCAGTTTAAAACAATTAATGTAGGCCTATTAATTTTGATGTTCGATTTTAACTCCATAAATATACTAACATTTTAACTACGTGATTTGTTCTTACTATATTCTTATGGAAAACTGTCTTTGCATTTATTCATTACTTTCCGCTAGTATTTCACAAAATTGCGTCCCACCTCGAATACATAAAAGCGAAAGTAAGCGGCTCTGATTATCGCCAGACACCGCTTTGTTATTAAAGCTTTCTGGAATAGGGATATAATTCCTTCGGGAGGCTGTACCAAGCAACGTAAATATGTACCAAAGACTATATACGGAAGATAGGGAAGTGGCTGTCTTAAGCACGGCATAAAATGGCTTGTCAAACAGTGATGTCTTGGACTACTTTTTACTGTGGCCAGATGTTACCAGAAGTGTATTGTTGAGGGAGACTGTACCCGTCATTGTTGATCTGTTTATTACTGTGTTCTATACCTTGGGGAAAAAAGTTTTATTAGTTATATCTTGTACGGAATGACCTGAACTAGAATGATTCGTACAAATACACATACATAATAACTGACCAATAACAGTAAAATTTACCTTAGAAATATAACTTCCGCTTTTCTTTGTTCTCTGGAGATTTGTGAAGAATGAATCCTGTTGAGTCTGTTATTCTACTGTTTATGATACAAGGATAACATGTTCTATAATCCTGTGTTATTTACCATGATAAAACCCTTGTTATTGGCCAACAATACGGCTAATAAATCTGCTATATTTTGTCTGATAAATCCTAAATCACCAGAACAATAACAACACTTTATAATCCTCGTTCCATTATCAGAATACACGTTAAATCACAGAGTAAAAATCGCCATTGTAATCCCTCACCCCTACTCTACTCCCTCACCCCTACTGTACTCCCTCACCCCTACTCTACTCCCTCACAACTACTCCACCCCCTCACCCCTACTCTACCCCCTCACCCCTACTCTACTCCCTCACCCCTACTCTACCCCCTCACCCCTACTCTACTCCCTCACCCCTACTCTACTCCCTCACCCCTACTCTACCCCCTCACCCCTACTCTACCCCTCACCCCTACTCTACCCCCTCACCCCTACTCTACTCCCTCACCCCTACTCTACTCCCTCACCCCTACTCTACTCCCTCACCCCTACTCTACTCCCTCACCCCTACTCTACTCCCTCACCCCTACTCTACTCCCTCACCCCTACTCTACTCCCTCACCCCTACTCTACCCCTCACCCCTACTCTACTCCCTCACCCCTACTCTACCCCCTCACCCCTACTCTACCCCCTCACCCCTACTCTACCCCTCACCCCTACTCTACCCCCTCACCCCTACTCTACTCCCTCACCCCTACTCTACCCCCTCACCCCTACTCTACTCCCTCACCCCTACTCTACTCCCTCACCCCTACTCTACCCCCTCACCCCTACTCTACCCCCTCACCCCTACTCTACTCCCTCACCCCTACTCTACTCCCTCACCCCTACTCTACTCCCTCACCCCTACTCTACTCCCTCACCCCTACTCTACCTCCCTCACCCCTACTCTACTCCCTCACCCCTACTCTACTCCCTCACCCCTACTCTACTCCCTCACCCCTACTCTACTCCCTCACCCCTACTCTACTCCCTCACCCCTACTCTACCCCCTCACCCCTACTCTACCCCTCACCCCTACTCTACCTCCCTCACCCCTACTCTACCCCCTCACCCCTACTCTACCCCCTCACCCCTACTCTACTCCCTCACCCCTACTCTACCCCCTCACCCCTACTCTACTCCCTCACCCCTACTCTACCCCCTCACCCCTACTCTACCCCCTCACCCCTACTCTACCCCCTCACCCCTTCTCTACTCCCTAACCCATATCTACCCCCTCACCCCTTCTCTACTCCCTTACCTCTAGTCTACCCCCTCACCCCTACTCTACCCCCTTACCTTTAGTGTACCCCCTCACCCCTACTCTACCCCATCACTTCTCCCTCACCTCACGAACTAACATCCCATTGCCAAGGGTCAGCGTTAAGTTGACTAAAGTATTAACACTGGATTTGGAAGTTGAATTTTGTAATGAGAAATTGACACAGCTCTCTGTCTCTCTCTCTCTCTCTCTCTCTCTCTCTCTCTCTCTATCTCTCTCTCTCTCTCTCTCTCACTCACTCTCTCTCTCTCTCATATGATACACGGACGGCTCAGTCATCAAGGATTATGACTCACGATGGGGAGTGAATTATGTAAAGTGGAACTGAGGTAAAGATGGTGGTAGTAGTAGTAGTAGTAGTAGTAGTAGTAGTAGGCTCGGGCGGCGTGGGTGTGTTGGGGTGCCTTCCCTGATTTAAAGTGTTATTGGTGGGGATATACTCAGTTTGTGGGAGCGAGAATTTCACAGTGTGTCGATGAATGTTGGATGTCACCTTGAGCATCATCGCCGACGGCTCTTCTCATTCCTTACGACATTAAACGCAAATATTGCTCGTGTTCACCGGCGATCTTCAAGTAAGCCTGTGAGTGTTTGAATGGTGAGTGGCTGGAGTTGCCAAGTGTCAGTGCCAGTGTGTCGATAAGCCTACCTTAGCAAGGGTGGCATCGCGACTCTCGCCCCTATGGGGCCAAGTGCCTCACGCTTTCGGTCGCCCCCCGCCTCCCCACCTCAAGTAACGGCCACTCCATGTAGTGTCGGCTGACCAAGTGAGTATATATAACTAATGTTACATCAGCGAGGCCATAGAAACGGTGGCTATCTCTGCCAAAGTTACATAAACAAGTGTTAGGTGTGACAATTCTTGCTCCCAGTGGATTATTCTCATGTGTGGTTTATCGCCCACATGGGGGGTGCCCGACACAACCACACGCGCGCGTATGCCCCTACTACTCGGACACCGCAGGCCAGGCCGTCACCTCTGTGCCCCATACGCATAAGATCTAGTTTCTTCGTCCGCATGGGTCCAATAGCAGAGGTCGGAGGCGGAAGTATCTGTCGCCCAAGGTGCTGTTCACTATGCCTGGCAACATTCTTTGCTGCGTCTGCGCTAGCCCGAACCAAAACTGCACAAATTGTGTTTGTGCGAGAAACAACCGACCATGTGTGGATTGCAGGAAGCTAGACCAGTGTCGGAACCCACGTCGCAGGGAGCCGACACAGGCGGCCACAGTGGATATCGCCGGGACCCAACCACCCGATGATATCCGAAATGATAGCAGTGAGTCTACTCAACCCGAAAATGTAGTACTAATAAATGCTGCTCCCTCAGTAGCAGGTGTCCACGAGGAGAATGAGAGACAGCCGCCTCAGTGGAATGGCATGTCGATGGAAAATGCAGGCGTATGGGTCAAAGAAACCTACTCAGAAATTGTCAAGTGGTCGCCCGCTAACTTATTTGAACCACCCAAGTGTGCGGCCACCAAAGAAATGATTCGGGAGATGACTCGCTTCATGACTGATTACACTCAGGACCGCTTCCTCGCCCCCCTAGCTCTTCAAATACTGGCAATAATACCACATCTATTTTGTCAGAGGACACACACAAAGGTTAAGCACAAAGAAAATGTGGCAGCAATGAAGAGAAGATTGACACTGTGGCAGACTGGGGCCCTAGATGATCTCCTATGTGAAGCAAGAACACTGCAGGAGAGACTAAAATCTACGGGTGACGGAAAGCAAAACACCGATGACGTGGCAAGAAAATTTGGAAACAAAATGCGTGTGGGAAAAGTCTCTCTCGCGGTAAGATCTCTCACTCAGGAATCCTCCGGTGGGGTGATGCCAATAAACAGAGAGACATTAAAACTATTGAAAGAGAAACATCCCCTGCAAGTGAAGATGAAGGCATCAGGTTCCAGGGTGACTATATCCCATCAAATGCTGTCCTGTTCGAGAAAATAACAGGAGAGATGGTGTGGAAAAAGGCACTGAAGACTCGAGGAGGAGCCGGCCCTTCAGGTCTGGATGCAAACGGTTGGAGAGTCATCCTCAGCACAAACAAGTTTGGCCCTGTAGCAAGCGATCTCTGCACTGCCATTGCCGCCCTTGCAAGAAAGCTTGCATCCTCTTGCTGCCATCACCTCCAGGCCCTGACGGCCTGCCGCCTTATTCCTCTGGAAAAGAAACCAGGATGTGACCTATAGGGGTGGGGGAAGTGCTGAGGCGGATCATCGGAAAGTGCATAATGGAGGTGGTAAAGGACGATGTCAGGGCAGCAGCAGGGAACCTACAAGTGTGTGCTGGCCACCAGGCTGGTGGGGAGGCGGCCATTCACGCCATGAGATTGATATTTGAGCAGCGTGATTGTGAGGCCGTTCTCCTGGTGGATGCTTCAAACGCATTCAACATACTTAACCGCAAGGCTGCACTGCACAACATCAAGATCAAGTGTCCTAGCTTTGCGATGTATGTTGAAAATTCGTATAGGAATCCTTCAGACCTCTACATAGTAAACAACAAGGCTCTACGAGGTGATACCATCCTACAGTCGACCGAGGGAACAACACAAGGGGACCCTGTTGCAATGGCAATGTATGCAATTGGCCTATCAGTGCTCCGACTAGAAATAAAATTTGAAACAACTGGGGTCAAATAAGTGGCATATGCTGACGACCTTACAGGAGCAGGAAAAGTGGAGTGCATCAAAAAGTGGTGGGACCTGGTAACATCGCGAGGTCCACAAATAGGGTACCACCCAAACGCTAGCAAGTCCTTCCTCATCGTGAAGCCAGAACATTATGAACGGGCTTTGGAGGTTTTTGGCGGAAGTGAGGTCAAAATAACCAAGGACGGCCAAAGACATCTCGGCGCAGTAATTGGCACTACGGACTTCAAGACCGAGTACGTAGCGGGAAAGGTGAATGAGTGGGTTAGCGAAATCCAAGCTCTATCTGAGATTGCTAACACAGAGCCACATGCGGCCTTTGCAGCATTCACCCATGGAGTCAAGCATCGCTGGAACTACCTGATGCGTACCATCCCTGAGATCGGACCCCTCCTCCACCCTCTGGAAGAAGCCATCAGTGTCAAGTTCATTCCCAAACTAGTGAAACACCCTGACTTAACCCCAGCAGAAAGAACACTTCTTGCACTTCCACCAAGACTGGGAGGGATGGGACTAACTAATCCAGAGGAGATTGCTGACACTGAACATCAAAATTCACTTAAGCTCACGGCAGCCCTCACTGACCACATAATAGCCCAGACTGCAACAGGGGAAGTGGACACCAGCGAAGTAAATAAGATCCGTAGGGCCATTACAACAGATCGGCAGCACTACCAAAATGACATGTTGCAGCAACTATTGCTGCAGGTTCCAGAAAATTTGACAAAAAAAGTAGCTATAGCGCAGGAGGTGGGCGCCTCGAACTGGTTAACTACGTTACCGATAAGGGCAAATGGTTTCAGCCTTAACAAACAAGAATTTACAGATGCCATTGCTCTAAGGTACGGTTGGCCAGTAGATGGTTTGCCGTCCCAATGCGTGTGTGGCTCTTCCTATGACGGCGATCACGCCATGGTCTGCAAGAAGGGGGGCTTCATATGCATGAGGCATGACGAGGTAAGGGATCTCACAGCAAATATGTTGAAGGAAATCTGCCGGGACGTCATGGTAGAACCGACCCTCCTTCCACTGGATGGTGAGATCTTCCAACACAGGACTTCAAACACATCTAACGAAGCCCGTGTGGACGTCAGTGCTCGAGGATTCTGGACGCGGGGATAGCGAGCTTTCTTCGACATCAGGATTTTGATCCCATGGCCCACTTGTCACCGTAACCTAGCTACCCCGATGCTGCAATAGGAGGAACGAGAACGACAAGAGAAGGGCAATGGGGAGAGAATTCAAAAACGTGATCAAGGCAGGCTTCCACTCCTCTAGTGTTCAAAACCTCTGGTGGGATGGGCCAAGGCAAGATGTTTCTACGCCAGGACTCGCGGAAGTTGATCTCGAACAGCAAGCCAGCAGCCAGAAGTACTCATGTTACAGCCTGGATGAGATGTCGACTGTCTTTCTCTCTCCTTCGGTCGGGCTTTCCTCTGCTCAGGGGGAACGAAGCATTCTGCCCCTACTATCCGACAAAAGCTGCAGATATTGACATGAGGCTACAGTCACTGAATGCCCCGCATAGATCTGCGGCCTCAACTAATTTAACACAGATAGATAGCTTTTTATGTATAGGATATTAATATTAAGGTAAAAAATGATGGAGAAAGGTTGGCTATTGGGGGAGGCTGGAGGCCCGCTAAAGTAGCATAGTAGTAGTAGTAAAGTAGTGGTGATGGTTAGTAGTGGTAGTTGTGATGAATGGTCAGCAGTAGTGTAGTTGTCGATGGTGGTAACCGCAGTGGTAGTTTGCGATGGTGGTAGCCAAGTAGTTACTAGTAATGGTGGACAGTAGTGTTGTGGGTGGTTGCAGTTGTGTTGAGGGTGGTTGTGTGCCGCCTCCCCCCCCCCCCCCCCCTCCCCTACAACGCAGGTCTCTAGGGCTCTCACTAGTTAACACGGCCACTGCTGCTGTCCTTTGTCAAGACAATGAAAGACTCCTTGACGTAATGTTACTTTACTTCTTGATCTTCTCCCCCTACACCACCTCTGTTTACTCTTTTGTCTACTTGATCTTCTCCCCCCTACACCACCTCTGTTTACTCTTTTGTCTACTTGATCTTCTCCCCTCTATACCACCTCTGTTTACTCTTTTGTTTACTTGATCTTCTCCCCCCTACACCACCTCTGTTTACTCTTTTGTTTACTTGATCTTCTCCCCTCTATACCACCTCTGTTTACTCTTTTGTTTACTTGATCTTCTCCCCTCTATACCACCTCTGTTTACACCTTTGTTTACTTTTGTGTACGTAATAGTGTTTACAGTAAAATAGCGTGATAAGAATATAATACTATGTACATTGTTTGTATACCTGTCCGGTGTGTGTAATTTGTATGAGGAATTTACTTTATAAATACTAATCTATAAATACTAAATCTATGACCATATTACTTAATTTTAATCACTTAAGATTTAACCTACCCTACTCTAGCCTAACCTAACCTGCCCTACCTTAACCTAACCTACCATAACCTAATCTAACCTACATTAACCTAACCTAACCAAGTCATCTATCAGCACCAATTGTTCTGGAGTCTTAAGCAGTGCGCTCCCCCCCCCAAAAACCTAGATAATTTCGGATAATTCAGTGCCAAATGAACTAGTTTTCCGGTTGTGTTCGGTTATGTGTGTGTGTGTGAGAGAGAGAGAGAGAGAGAGAGAGAGAGAGTATCATTGTCACTGGAAGCAGTCCCTCACGCCACGACCCACAGTGGAGTCCTGTGTTCCCTATCTTGCAGGGCTGGTGACGGTCTTGTGTGTGTGTGTGTGTGTGTGTGGTCATCATCTCCTCCTTCAGTAGGTCTTCTGTTGTGTCGTCAAGATCACGTATTTCGTCTAATTCCTGTTTTCTTTCCCTCCCCATTGTCCTTCTCCCCTCATCTCCCTTCCCACCATCCCCTCCCTCTAACCTCTCCCTCCTCCCCCCCCCCCCACCCCACGGGTCAGTGTCAGACGTTACTCATAAGAAAAACAAACTGGAGATGATCCGGTAGCCAAGTGGCCAGACGACTCTCCCTCCTTCCTTCTCTCCTTCCTTCTCTCCTTCCCTCCTTCCTTCTCTCCTTCCCTCCCTTCGTCCTTCCTTCTTTCCTTCTTTCCTTTCTTCCCTCCTTCCCTCTCTCTGAAGTCTGACGCTTCTTATCAGATATTTCGGGAATGGCGTCGACGTTGGCAAGACTATGCAACAATGGTTGACCTGTCAAGTTTACCACAGCCTAAACAGATGATACAGCTTCGTATGTGCTTGTCCTTGGAGACACAACGTACTCTAGAGCACACACTTCAAGTGCCTCCTACGACAACTCTGACGGTAGAGGCCGTGCTCGACAAGTTGCAGGAACATGTTAAGGGACAGCGCAACGAAGCACTTAGAAGAAGAGAACTCCTCCAATGTAAGCAGCTTGATGGAGAATCTTTTGATGCATTTTTTGTAAGACTGAAAAGATGTTCAGAGGAAGTTGATGTTTGTCCTGGAAATTCTCAAGTCTGTGAAGAGACACAACTCAAGACAATTATTTTCACGGGTATTCGAGATGAAGAGCTAGCTCAGCGTCTCATTTCACTTGGCCCCACTTCCTCCCTTCAAGATGTTGTTACAAAATGTCGAGCGTACGAGGCCGCCAGGTGTGCGACTTCATCTTTACGTTCACAACCTGACCAGGTGAGGGTGGTGTCTTCCTACAGAAAGGGTAAGAAGCAGCAAGGTAACCCCACCCCTCACCCTCCAGCTACACCTTCAGCAGCTGCTTTGTGTAACAGCTGCGTGAGACAGCATGATGCCTCCCAGTGCCCTGCTGCTCAAAGCGTGTGCAGAAGTTGCGACCGTCAGGGTCACTGGACTTACACAGTCAAGTGCCCATCTAACAAAGTTCAGTGCAGACTTTGTGGTCGTGTGGGCCATTATGACAAATGTTGTCGTAAGAAGACACAGAAAGGACACCACCAAGGATCCAAGAAGTCATCCTCAGGTAGTGCTGGCACGCCCCCTCCTTCTGGCAAGCATCAAGACTCTGTGTCCAGTCGTTCCTGCCGTCGTGTACATTGTTCCACAGACACGACGCCCCAGCACATCAGTGTCGTCATTTCTCACGGTAACTTGTCATCCAGTCTTCAGATGTTACCTGACACGGGTGCTGACGTCTCAGTAATTGGTCCACAACACTTAGCAAGTTTGGGAATACCACGGAACAACCTGCAGCCTCCTCCTCAGACAACGAAACTGACAGCTGATGGTTCCAAGATGGCTCCAGCTTTGGGATCTTTCTGGGCTACTCTTACTTTTGGTAAGCAGTCTTGCTCAGCCCGGATTGATGTTCATGATGGGATCCCAACTCCGCTATTATCATATGGCCATTGTCAAGAGTTGGCCATTATTTCCAAGGAATTCCCCAAACCTATTTTAAAGGTCACCCATGTCAACAGGTTGAAGGGACTCCCTATCTCTACTAACACGTCCCCTTCTGATGCAAGAGCTTACCTTCTCAAGGAGTTTGCTGACGTGTTGGTTACGAAGAAATCTTTAGGATTCACACCACTCAAGCCGATGGTGGGTCCACCTATGAAGATTCATCTTAAGGATGGTGCCACACCTTTTGCCATCCACACCCCTCGTTTGATTCCTCACGCCTACAAGGAGCTAGTTAGACAAGAGCTTGACTCCATGGTTGCTCGGAATCATCAAGCCGGCCGGAGACGAACCTTCACCTTGGTGCCACCCTCTCGTCCCCGTCGCCAAACCTCGTGGTGGAGTACGGATCACCACCGATCTGTCAACACTTAACCAGCAAGTTTCCCGTCCAGCCCACCCTTCACCCACACCCTTCGCAGCTGTTCGAAATGTGGACCGGAAGGCGAAGTTTTTTACAACGATGGACGCCTTATGTGGTTATTGGCAGATCGAGTTGGCCGAAGAAGACCAGCATTTGACTACATTCATCACACCATATGGAAGATATCAGTATTGCAGAGGCCCCATGGGATCTGCCGCTGCGGGCGATGCATTCTGTCAACGTGGTGACGCGGCCCTTCAAGGAGTCACGAATTGTGTCAAGGTGGTTGATGATATTTTACTCCATGACGAAGACTACTGTGCCCACCTCTCCCCATTATATGAAGTTCTCACCAGATGTCGAAATTACGGGATTACTCTCAACGCTGACAAGTTTGTAGTCGCCGCACCATCAGTGAACTTCTGTGGGTACTCTCTCTCAGCATCAGGCATCGCAGCTGACCCGGAGAAATTAAGTGGAATCAGGGATTTTCCAACCCCTGCCAACCTGACAGACCTCCGTTCTTTTTTGGGTCTGGTCAATCAGCTGGCTGAATTTTCACCTGACATCTCCGCCGCAGCCCAGCAGTTACGCCCCCTGCTGAGCCCCAGGAGGACATTCCTGTGGACCCCAGATCATCAAGAGGCCTTCCAGCGAGTCAAGCAGGCCCTCTTAAGTCCACCTGTCCTCGCCTGTTACGACCCAGCCCTACCCACCGTCCTCCAGACTGACTCCTCCAGACAGGACTCCTCCAGACTTTGGCGTTGGTTACGCCCTTCTGCAGGACCATGGCGGTGGACAACTCCGCTTAATTCAGTGTGGATCCCGGTTCCTGACGGACGCCGAGACCCGATATGCCACGATTGAGCTGGAGATGTTGGCTGTTGTCTGGGCGATGGCGAAGTGCCGCTTCTACCTGATAGGACTTCAGCACTTCACCCTCTTCACGGATCACCGCCCTCTTATACCTATTATCAATCACTACTCTTTGGATGCAGTAGAGAATCCTCGCCTTCAACGTTTGAAAGAGAAGCTCTCGCCTTATCTCTTCACGGCTGTGTGGCGTGCGGGTAAGCTGCTATGCATCCCGGATGGCCTGTCCCGCGCCCCTGTCAGTCGCCCCACCCTGAGGACGAGATGTTGTGTTCTACAGCTGCTGCATCCCTCAAGTCAGTAGTCTCATTGAAGGCCGTCTGCACATCAGAAGAGTCTACAGCACCGGATGCAGACAAGACCCTTGAAGATCTCCGCACCGCAGCCCGGGCCGACCCTTCCTACATCCGGCTCGTCGACTGTGTCCCCCAGGGATTTCCATCTAACCGATACGACCTTCATGAATCGCTACACCCGTACTGGAAGATACGCGAGGACCTCTATTGTGACGGAGACCTCGTCTTGTATGGTCCACGAGTAGTCATTCCTGCTGCCCTACGCCGCCGTACCTTGACTCGCCTTCACGACAGCCATCGAGGAGTGGAGGCCACCAAGCGACGGGCGAAGCAGACTGTATTTTGGCCCGGAATCGACGCGGACATTGCAAGTACCGCCCGTGCCTGTGAGCCGTGCCAGACTCTGCAACCCAGCCAGCAACAGGAACCTTTAATGTGCGACGATAACCCTTCAAGACCCTTTGAGTCTGTGTCGGCCGACTTCTTCGCAGTGGCAGGGAAGTCCTTCCTTGTCATCGCCGACCGACTGTCTGGATGGCCTGTTGTCGTCCCCTGTGGTAGTGATACAACGGCTACTGTTACCATCCGGAGCTTTAGACATTACTTCAGAGAAGTTGGTGTTCCCCTCCGCCTCAGGACTGATGGAGGACCCCAGTTCACCAGCCACGAGTTCCGGGACTTCATGGGCCGTTGGGGAGTCCGTAATGTCGTGACCTCGCCCCACTACCCCCAGGCGAATGGACACGCTGAAGCCGCAGTCAAGACTGTTAAACACCTGATCCTTAAGGTGTCACCCTCAGGAAATATCGACTGCGAGGACTTCGATCGAGGTTTGTTAGAGTTACGCAACACCCTGAACTTCACCAGACGCTCCCCAGCCCAGGTTCTATATGGACATCATCTCAGGTCTTGTGTTCCTGCCCACCCGAAGTCTTTTTCTCAAGAATGGCAGGCTAAGACTGAGGAAAGTGACCGCCGTGCAGCAGAACGAGCAGCAGATGTCGTTGCTCGGTACGACTGTCATGCCCGCCCCCTTCCCAGGTTGAGTATCGGCCAGCAGGTCAGGAGTCAAGATCCGGTATCTCACCGCTAGGACAAGGTTGGGATTGTCATGGGTATTGGCCGGTCCAGGGACTACCAAGTGCGTCTTCCTAGTGGTAGAGTATGGTGGAGGAACCGTCGTTTCCTCCGACATGTGGAGCTGCCTAGTGTTGACCCTTCCCCAGTTGAGTCCCCTAATGTTGATGCCTTTACAGTACATCCATCCCCAACTTGTGTTTCTGCCCCAGTACTCCGCAGGTCCGAGCGACTCAGAAACAAAAGGTCCGCTCAAGATGAAACTATGAGCGTATAGGGGGGGAGGGAGGTGTATAATATGGACACGAAGTAATACCTTCAGCTGTGTATTCATATATTACTCTATTAATTATGTATAGTAAAGTATTACAGAACATGTATTAATCCTATGTAATATTTCCATTTATTATGCACCATGTTATGTATATGAATTATCATATTTACATTTTATGTATTCAGCTTATGAATGCTGGCATCTGTACATGCCAGCGCGCAGTGATACAGAGAGTGGAGATCACTAGTCCTTGTGGTGTGGAAGCCAGTTTCTTTGTTCCTCTGTATATCTCCCGTACGAGAATAAGAACCTATTTTCAAGATAACAAGTGTTTGTGTATACCCTCGGTAGTGTAGAACATTTTGGGGGTATCAAAGACAAACATGACCACCCATCCACCTACCCACCCACCCCGCACCCACCGACCTCCCACACGCGGTTCATTCATACACACGGTTTTAATCTTTCTTTTGTTTTTATTCATTTAAGGTTTTGTTTTGTTGTTTACTCTTGTCTGATTTATTATTAGGTTAGTTAATACTCCCTTGTAATAATAATAATAATAGGCAGCAATATACAACACGAACAATAACAACTACAACAACACCAACATCCAAAACAAACAACAAAAACAAAACAACAACACAACAACAACAACAACAACACCACACAATGAACATCGATTTAAATATAACTAAAAATTATCCTGAAACACAAAAGCAAATGTTAATTGTCAGAGACTTGATGAACGACATTAATATCTCATACACAGCACGACAATTATCCCCAATATATAACTCCTTAATGCCAACTGAACTAATTAATGGGGACAATTAGAGTAATTTCCTAATGATGAGACATTAAGATTCAAAGGCGGAATATAAGAAGTTTGACGTCTAGTGCAACTGAAATTACTGCAGAGCTACGGCCAGTGATCTTATATGTGAGAGAAAGAGAGATGATATATTTCAATGGTCAGAGTCTTTAAGATTCATTCAATACATCTTAGTTTCAACATTAAACACAAAATATTTTCATTAATAAACCATAAGATATAATTCAGTTCCACGTTAGATAAATACAAACTCTTTACATTACCCAAAAAACTACATAAAAATTTGTTATATTTACCCAAAGTTAATGAAAATTACGATTATAAATCCTACACAGGATGGTGCCACAGAAAACGGATGTGAACATTAAGGGGAGACAGTGAAAAATATGAGTTCTCTAAAGGCAACATATTTATGGGGTTAATACACTCGATAAGCTATAACCGTAAATATAGTACAGCTATTAAACCCATGAAACGTGTATAGTTCTTAATGGTAATATAATAAACACTAGAGAAAATATATTAGAATTTAGGAATAACGATTAATTAAAGTAACAAATAAATGAGGAATGATGTATATTTGTAGTTGTTTATACGGAGAGAGAGAGAAATTGATTTTTGATTTTGCCACTTGCAGCGGCTTCTTTATTGTGCACCCCACACTCATCCTGTGAGCGGTAGCGCAAAAGGATTACAGAGTAGGGTTTACAAAGGGTCATAATAATTAACCCCCGTTGTCAGGATATTATGGCACTGAATGCTACACAGTATTTCATTTACATTATTTGTTCAGTTCTATACATAAAGGGTAACTTATTCACAAATGCGTGAGTACAGGCGTGTGAGGCAGTATGTCTGGCCTCACACTTTGTTATTCACATTTACGTGGGAGGTATTGAAGCACATTGCGTATTTGGTTCTGTACATGAGAATTGATATAGTTACTAAGTGCAAAAAAGTGGATACAATCTTAATATGTCGGCTATCTTGCCATTAGAGATGAAGTGTTGTGCCATTTCACACACAGTGTGCTTGGACCTGTCCATAAAAGGTTCTATCTTCACACAGTCGAGGACGTAGTGTTCATGTGTGTGGCCATATGTATGGCCACACACTTTACATTTAGTTTTGTTTACATCTGCTTGAGGAAGAGAGAGAGAGGGGGGGGGGGGAAAACCAATGACAAAACTCTACGGAAACGTCCCACCCCATTTCACTAACCACCTCCTACCCTCTCCCACCCACCCCCTCCCTCCCTCCCTCCCGACAGACAGACAGATAGTCAGCGACAGAACTGTCCTCGTCGGCGAGACATTCATCAGTAAATGGCACCAGGCTGTGTACTATTAATGGCCAAACCATCACAACAAAGGCTAATTGGGACAGCTATTAGAGTGACTTTGTTAAGTGGTGTGATTACTGGATGGTGTTGAGTCATAGATAGATAGATAGAGAGAGAGAGAGAGAGAGAGAGAGATAGATAGATAGAGAAAACTCAGGTGGAGGCAGGTGTTGGGAAAGGGAGGGGGTACGGCAGTTAGGCCAGGGGGAAGGAGAAGGAGAGAACAAGGAGGAGGAGTGGAGGGAAGGAAGAGAGGGAGGAAAGGCGAGGGAAGGTTCTGTGGAGGGAGGCAGGGAGGGACCGAGAGAGGGTAGGTAGAGAGGGAGGAAGGAAGAGAGAGCGAGGGTGAGGGAGGGAGGAAAGAAAAACGAGAGGTGGGCAAGGAGGGTAGGGAGGGAGGGAGGGAGGGTTGGTAGGTAGGGAGGGAGGGAGGGGGGCTCTGCGTGTGGCCGGAGATTGTAAAAGTCTACCCACCCGTAAAATACGTCTTCAGTTGGGTTTTTTTTTGCACAAATTTGGTCCCACTACATATTTTGCTGTTTTCTAATTACACTTTCTTGTCGCCTCAGTTACCGTTCTGCTTGAGGACCCCCGAACTGTAGTGTGTGTGTGTGTGTGTGTGTGTGTTTCTTGGTTCTGTTGTACGAAGATGTCTGAAAAGTCATTTTTCTATCGGTATTTTTGTAAAATGCTTTTTATCATAAATTTTCGTTGTTGTTATTGCTTTTATCTCTTAATACCGCCACCACCACCACCGCCACCACCACCACCATCACCACCGCCGCCACCACCAGCAGCAGCAGGAAGGTTCAGTGGTGGTAACTTCTCGACGCATTACTTTCATCTCACTTAAGGAATCGTCTTCCAGTTACTGATGGAAATTGTCTAAACGAATATTAACATATATTTCCTGGCCGTGTGTGTGTGTGTGTTGCTCCTGTGGAAAAAAACAACAATTTATTTTCACAGGCTACCCACAAGGTGACTGAGCGTGTTCTAAAATGTTTACATGTCCAGTATATATATTTATTTATTTTATATCGTACGTGTATTAATGTTTTGTTTTTCATTAATTATAATCTATGTTACTTGCACGTCTAATTGATGCACCTGTAAAATAATGGTCTGTCTGTCTGTCTGTCTCTGTACAACATACATGTTTCCCCTCCCCACAGCTTGTAGGGGTTTATAGCAATCAGAGTTTGTATGTGTTCTTTTATCCCTTCGCCGTCTGTATGTCTATCTGTCTATAATTATGTCTATGTCTGTAATTTCTAACCAAATATAACGTGTGTTGATACATATGGTGTTTACATGTACAGTAGGTGGCGAGTTTGTGTTACAATAGTTAGGGGTAAAAAGAAAAAGATTGTTTGGCCGGTGTAATAGCCTTGTATGTCAGCCTGAGGGACATGTCAGTTTCAGGTGATTAGTTTCATATTGCGTCAAATGTTATTCCTATTGAAGTTTCGAGTCGATGAGATAATTACACAGTAGGTGAAACACTAAATTATTTTCATTGTTGTTGCATCCCCTGCCCTCCCCCCCCCCTCCTCCCTCCCTCCCTCCCTTGCTAATACCAAGCGACCTTGGAGGAAGTTAACAAAATAATACCATCAGTTAATAAGACAGTCTCTCTCTCTCTCTCTCTGGCTCATTTAGTGTTTATAGGAAAAAAGTAAATCGGTTTT
This sequence comes from Homarus gammarus, assembly GCA_958450375.1. Taxonomy (NCBI): domain Eukaryota; kingdom Metazoa; phylum Arthropoda; class Malacostraca; order Decapoda; family Nephropidae; genus Homarus; species Homarus gammarus. The sequence goes on from CAUDMG010000295.1 coordinate 99,723, forward strand.
CTTCAGGTATCGAAACTTTGAAAAAACACGTCCAAGATAATTTTCTGTAAACCTTCTGGACACTGTGGTCATATTATAGAAATTATAGCCTAAAAGATACTCATTAACAACTGTCTATATCCTTCGGTTCATTTATCATAATTATTGACAAAACAAAAACGTAGACTCGGTGGCAGATGGTGGAGAGGGGGAAGGGGGGGGGGTAGGGGGAAGAGGAGTAGGATTAAGGTTAGATGGGAGGGGGTAGGTAGAGGGGGGAGGGGGTTGGATTAGAGAGGGAAGGTAGGAGGGGTGGGGGGGGTAGGGTTAGAGGAGGAGGAGGAGGAAGGAGGAAAGGGGAAGGGGGGAGGATTGGCTAGGTGGCATCAAGAGAGGAAGAGAAGTAGACAGAGATGATCGTCTCGGAGTACAACCGCTCTCCCCGCCTTACCTCACGACGCTCCGGAGTCCAACCGCTCAACTTTTGTTTCTTTTATTTTTTTATCTCCTTCGTCTTGTGTTAGTAAATAATATACTTTTATACTTCCTGTTGATTCTTCTATTATCGTTAACTCCTCTATAATTCCCTCCCAAAAAAAAGATAATTCGGTTATTTATATTTACAATTGTTATGTATGGTAGATAATTTCATTGACTGATATTTTACTTTATTTTCATTCCATAGACGATTGTTGATGTGTGATCTTTTTTTCATCTTTTTCGCGTTTCATTTATTTTCGATCTATTTCATCATTTTTTTTCGATAACATCAAGCAGTTGACGTCTGACGGTGTCTTAAAAATGGTCAGTGTTTTTCGTGTGGGAGAAGCTAAGAGGCTGCACCACCCACTGACCCATTATTTTGTCCAGGTCTGACGCACACGCTTTACTGAGGCGACCACGACCACGAAACATAATAATAATAATAATAATAATAATAATAATAATAATAATACGGTGCACATATATTTATGAAGGTAACATAATTATGACAACAGCACAGTAAAACAGTTACTACAAAATACAAAAAAATTCATGCATACAGATACAGTCTTAATATACAAATGTGGGGTTAAGTCATTGTACTCAAGGGTTAAGTCATCGTACTCAAAGGTTAAGTCATCGCACTCAAGGGATTAAATCATCTTACTCAAGGGTAAATTCATCGTACTCGAGGGGTTAAATAATCGTACTCAAGAGGATAATCTAGCTTCGTCACGATTACCAAGTCACTGTGAGCCAAGGTGTTATTGCTGTTCTGAATCACAACAAAACAAATAGAGATACTCGATACCTCCTTGTGGGGTAACGCTAGTGTTTTGCTGCTGAGAGAGAGAGAGACTAAACAAAGCAAGTGAGAAAGAAGAAAACACACACACACACACACACACACACACAAACCATCAACCATACCAAGACAATGGTTATGCACATCAACCTCCTCTCCGACATTGTCCCACCTCCTTCCATTACTCTAGGTCCGAACACACTCCAGGTTGTAGATTCCACGAAGCTCCTCGGCGTCACCATAGACAACAAACTAAATTGGAAACCACACGTCAATGAAGTTGTCAAATCCTCCAGTTTCCGTCTCCACCTCCTCCGCCGACTCAAGTCCCTCGGAGTTCCTGCACACGAGCTCCTCAGTGTTTACACAACATTCATACTTCCCAAGCTCACCTATGCCTCCCCCACCTGGTCTTCCTCCCTAAATGCCACACAACGTAAACACCTAGAAAAAGTGCAAAAGAGGGCATGCAAGATTATTCTCTCCCCCTCCTACTCCACATATCAAGAAGCGCTCAACACACTGACCCTTTCGACTCTCACTGACCATCACCTCGACCTCATCTGCAAATTTGGTAAGAAGCTTCTACACCATCCCCGACACCGGCTCCTACTACCACCTGAGATCCCTTGTCCGAGAATTGCTGTGCGACACCACAACCGCATCCAGCCCATACGTGCACGAACTGATCGCTATAAGAACAGCCCAGTCCCAACCATTGTAAAAATTATCAATAACTTGTAATAGTGCAACACTGTCACTATGTTGAAATGAACTGTAGTTTGAGCTTTTCCCCATCTAAGTTATTATATGTCTTATTTGTGTCACTTATGTTACTTGTATATTGTTTGTAATTCGTAACCCATTCCCCAAATATGTAACTGTATATTTTCAGCCTTCTGGCTGCCAAGCTCTTTCAATAAACCGTTATATTATTATTATTATTATTATTATTATTATTAAACCCTCCTACCCACCTCTACTCTACCTGGTATTAGTACCTTTAATTACCTCGCTTGTTAGTCACGACATCTAAACACATCCCAATTGGAAATAGTGTCAACATCATACCAAGACGCGACCATTACTACCCACGATCTCTTTATACTCATTAGGAGAGGAAACAAAAGACTCCATCCAGCACATATCTTCATAATCCGGAACACCTGCTATCACCTGGTCTTGACAAGGCGATTAAAGCTGATTTATGTCACCAATTACTGATGTTAATGGGTTTCCTCACCTCATTAACAGGACAGGTGTGTCTAATGAGAGGTGAATCCAACAGGTGTCGCTAACAATATTATATCCTGTGGCGCGGGTTAACGTCAACACGACCATCTGTCTATCTTGTGCTCGTTTCTAATTAAGACGCAGGACGGGAAGACATTATAGAGGTTATAGGTGTACGGGAAGACATTATAGAGGTTATAGGTGTACGGGAAGACATTATAGAGGTTATAGGTGTACGGGAAGACATTATAGAAAGTACTCCATTCTTCCCAATTCTCCCTCACACTCCAACATCAACCCCCAACATCCTCTGTCTTTCCACCATCACCTCCTCCTCTTCCCCACCATTACCTCCCCCTCTTCTCCAACATCACCTCTTCCTCCCCACCATCATCCTCATTCACCCTCGCATGTCAGGCAGTCACTCAGATAAGTCAACAATCCCCTCTCCCCCATCCCCACCCTCCTCCCCCATCCCCACCCCTTTCCCTCCCTCCCCCCACCTCCCCAACGTTGCCTCAGTTATTGCGATCCTTGCATGGCTGTTGCATGACCCACAGCCTGCAATGGTCGCCCCGTCAACCAGCGGATCATTTATTGATGATGTATGTTGGCTAATGCCTGGGGCAGCTCTCCCTGTCGTGCTGCTAAGACCACAAGAGTCCACAAAGACACACACACACACAGGTCCGGATTCCCAAACGTTCACAAGTTTTTTTCCCTTTAGCTAGAGATGTGAAGGCAGTTCTGATTTACTAAAGGTTCGAAAGTTAAAATTGTCTCTAACTTAAGGATGTGAGGAGGCATCTATCTAACTTGCTTAAATAATCGTAAGTTTATCCCTTGAAGGAGCTGTGACCGCGATTTTGATTCACTAAAGACGGTGACCAATATGAAGTCGAATTTACACATCCAGAGTCTTCCGCACCCAGACTCTCCCGCACGTAGACTCTTCCGCATCCAGACTCTCCCGCACCCAGAGTCTCCCGCACCCAGACTCTCCCGCACCCATGGAGAAACAATTAACATTTTTTAGCAAACTCGTACACACGGATAGCCACATGTACACGGGGATATACACATATATGTACGCATAAATACACAGGCACATTAAAATACTCACGGGAACAAGGGAATGCACAGATATATACATATACTTGGACACGGAGATACACACGCACTCCTATATACGTACATACACACATATACATATGGAGGCTCACACAAATATACGTACATACACATCCACGTAACGTAACCTAAACTAAACTTACCTAAACTAACCTAATCCAGCACCAACACATTGCGCAAACCATCCTATATATAAACTCCATTACACGGGAACTCTAACCTATTTAATCTGTGATGAGAATTAATTAGTTACTCACCAATAGATTAAATGAGGAGTTTCAATAAGATCGGCAGATTTATTTTGGGGGGATAATTTGCTTACAGACAGACAGACAGATAGACATAATCACGCAAGTTTGATGATGAGATAATTAAAATTCTTCTGTAATATATATATATATATATATATATATATATATATATATATATATATATATATATATATATATATATATATATATTGAGAGAGAGGCGGAGAGAGTGAAAGGCAAACCAGACAGACAGAGACAGGGAAAGAGAGAGAGCGAGAGCACCAGTAAATATTTTCCCCTCAGAAGGTAAAGAATTAACCTAATAAAAAATAATCCTCATCATAGTCTTGAGCTACTTAATGTAAGATGACCGACTCTCTCTCTCTCTCTGGTGCAGCAGGAAGAAATTAACTGGGGAAGGGAAAAGAAAAACGACACTGGCTCCCTCCCTCCCTACTACTGTCAGCGCAAAACCCACGCTGATGAGCTCATGATGTGCAGTGATTGGTCCACTCCCGCCATGACATCTAATGGCGTCTCTCCCACTACTAGAATAAGTTGGGATATGTTAGGTTAGGTTAGGTTGGCCCTCATACACGAGGATTTTGTGAAATTCTGGGCGGGGTCGTGCAGGGGTTAGATAAGTTAGTGGTGGTCGTCCGCCCCCTCACCGTGACAGCACTAGTCGTCATCACACCCTCACACTACACCTACTGTTAGTGGCAATTATATTCAATTACCTGGCGCTGTGACCTTGATGTTGTGTGTGGTGTGTGAAGAGGAGCAACACACACACACGGCCAGGAAATATATGTTAATACTCGTTTCGACAATTTCCATCAGTAACTGGAAGACGATTCCTTAAGTGAGATGAAAGTAATGCGTCGAGAAGTTACCACCACTGAACCTTCCTGCTGGTGGTGGTGGTGGTGGTGGCGGTGGCGGTGGTGGCGGCTGTGGCGGTGGTGGTGGCGGTGGCAGAGGCGGTGGTGGTGGCGGTGGCAGAGGCGGTGGCGGCGGTATTAAGAGATAAAAGCAATAACAACAACGAAAATTTATGATAAAAAGCATTTTACAAAAATACCCATAGAAAAATGACTTTTCAGACATCTTCGTACAACAGAACCAAGAAACACACACACACACACTACAGTTCGGGGGTCCTCAAGCAGAACGGTAACTGAGGCGACAAGAAAGTGTAATTAGAAAACAGCAAAATATGTAGCGGGACCAAATTTGTGCAAAAAAAACCCAACTGAAGACGTATTTTATGGGTAGGAAACTTTTACAATCTCCGGCCACACGCAGAGCCCCCCTCCCTCCCTCCCTCCCTCCCCTCCTTGCCCACCTCTCGTTTTTCTTTCCTCCCTCCCTCACCCTCGCTCTCTCTTCCTTCCTCCCTCTCTACCTACCCTCTCTCGGTCCCTCCCTGCCTCCCTCCACAGAACCTTCCCTAACCTTTCCTCCCTCTCTTCCTTCCCTCCACTCCTCCTCCTTTCTCTCTCCTTCTCCTTCTTCCCCCTGGCCTAACTGCCGTACCCCCCTCCCTCTCCCAACACCTGCCTCCACCTGAGTTTTCTCTATCTATCTATCTCTCTCTTTCTATCTATCTATCTATCTATGACTCAACACCATCCAGTAATCACACCACTTAACAAAGTCACTCTAATAGCTGTCCCAATTAGCCTTTGTTGTGATGGTTTGGCCATTAATAGTACACAGCCTGGTGCCATTTACTGATGAATGTCTCGCCGACGAGGACAGTTCTGTCGCTGACTATCTGTCTGCCTGTCTGTCGGGAGGGAGGGGGTGGGTGGGAGAGTGTAGGTGGTGGTTAGTGAAATGGGGTGGGACGTTTCCGTAGAGTTTTGTCATAGGTTCCCCCCCCCCCCCCTCTCTCTTCCTCAAGCAGATGTAAACAAAACTAAATGTAAAGTGTGTGGCCATACATATGGCCACACACTTGAACACTACGTCCTCGACTGTGTGGAGATAGAACCTTTTAGGGACAGGTCCAAGCACACTGTGTGTGAAATGGCACAACACTTCATCTCTAATGGCAAGATAGCCGACATATTAAGATTGTATCCACTTTTTTGCACTTAGTAACTATATCAATTCTCATGTACAGAACCAAATACGCAATGTGCTTGAATACCTCTCACGTAAATGTGAATAACAAAGTGTGAGGCCAGACATACTGCCTCACACGCCTGTACTCACGCATTTGTGAATAAGTTACCCTTTATGTATAGAACTAAACAAATAATGTAAATGAAATGCTGTGTAACATTCAGTGCCAGAATATCCTGACAACGGGGGTTAATTATTATGACCCTTTGTAAACCCTACTCTGTAATCCTTTTGCGCTACCGCTCACAGGATGAGTGTGGGGTGCACAATAAAGAAGCCGCTGCAAGCGGCAAAATAAAAAATCTCCCCCCCCCCCCCCCCCCGTATAAACAACTACAAATATACATCATTCCTCATTTATTTGTTACTTTAATTAATCGTTATTCCTAAATTCTAATATATTTTCTCTAGTGTTTATTATAATTACCATTAAGAACTATACACGTTTCATGGGTTCAATAGCTGTACTATATTTACGGTTATAGCTTATCGAGTGTATTAACCCCATAAATATGTTGCCTTTAGAGAACTCATATTTTTCACTGTCTCCCCTTAATGTTCACATCCGTTTTCTGTGGCACCATCCTGTATAGGATTTATAATCGTAATTTTCATTAACTTTGGGTAAATATAACAAATTTTTATGTAGTTTTTTGGGTAATGTAAAGAGTTTGTATTTACCTAACGTGGAACTGAATTATATCTTATGGTTTATTAATGAAAATATTGTGTGTGTTTAATGTTGAACTAAGATGTATTGAATGAATCTTAAAGACTCTGACCATTGAAATATATCCTCTCTCTCTCTCTCTCACATATAAGATCACTGGCCGTAGCTCTGCAGTAACTTCAGTTGCAAAAGACGTCAAACTTCTTATATTCCGCCTTTGAATCTTAATGTCTCATCATTAGGAAATTACTCTAATTGTCCCCATTAATTAGTTCAGTTGGCATTAAGGAGTTATATATTGGGGATAATTGTCGTGCTGTGTATGAGATATTAATGTCGTTCATCAAGTCTCTGACAATTAACATTTGCTTTAGTGTTTCAGGATAATTTTTAGTTATATTTAAATCGATGTTCATTGTGTGGTGTTGTTGTTGTTTGTTGTTGTTTTGCTTTTGTTTGTTTTGGATGTTGGTGTTGTTGTAGTTGTTATTGTTCGTGTTGTATATTGCTGCCTATTATTATTATTATTACAAGGGAGTATTAACTAACCTAATAATAAATCAGACAAGAGTAAACAACAAAACAAAAGAAAACCTTAAATGAATAAAAACAAAAGAAAGATTAAAACCGTGTGTATGAATGAACCGCGTGTGGGAGGTCGGTGGGTGCGGGGTGGGTGGGTAGGTGGATGGGTGGTCATGTTTGTCTTTGATACCCCCAAAATGTTCTACACTACCGAGGGTATACACAAACACTTGTTATCTTGAAAATAGGTTCTTATTCTCGTACGGGAGATATACAGAAGAACAAAGAAACTGGCTTCCACACCAC